>VDFB02296925.1:0-13134 GCA_007258455.2 Sequoia sempervirens | reverse complement strand
TTTTAGTTTACGTAACTTGAGTTTATCTGTAATGTGATGAAGAAAGATTTTTGTTTTTTTTTTCTACAAGAGTCTCATGCTCTTCTTGAGCTTTGTTCTTTTTGGTTACAAGCTATTTGTTATAAATCTGGCACCCATGGCCAAGCCTGTAAATTGTCGGTAAACCTACCCATCAAATACAAAAGCTATCGTTGTACGATGCTGCAATCAAATGGAATATATTACTCCTGTACAACGATGAAAGCATTCAAAATAAGAAAGAGTAATGTAACTTTATCGTACAACCTTCAAAAGTACAGAATTGGACTGAAAGATCGATGCGAGTAGTAGTTTTTCATTGAAAACGAATCAAGAATAGCAATGTGAGAAACGAAGAGTCCCTTGCTTTAAAACTACCACTCAAAAAAAAATTCCAGAAGTTAAAATCTTATGTGGAAATTTCAAATCACTCTCAATTTTTTACAGCAGTTTACTTGGTAAGTCTCTTGCTTATAACTAAGGTTTCAGGGTCACGTCATCAAATATGATGCCACATCATCATGATTTTTGTCAAGGTGTCCAAAAAGGCCCAAAAAAAAAGTCAGACGGATACTTGTGCATCTACATCACGTTTTATTGGGAGCTAATGTGGCATCACATGATTAGTTGCTTTTTAAATTTAAGGAATACATTTCATTTGATTATGGGTAGTCATCGTCAATAGTAACTACTTTAAAGACACAACTATTGGTCCAATATTGTTAAAAATCTTGGACATTTTATAAACAAATGCTATCACAACTATTGGAACATGCACAAGTACTAGGTTCTTTCCCCTATACAAACTTATAGCTCTATCAAACCCAATAAATTGTTTACATTATTGCAGTGAGATTAATTTAGTGTCTCCCTTTTCCTTTTTAAATATACTATTAAACTTCTATGGCAGCTCATAGAGCTCCAACCCTTTTAGGTTTATTATTAAGTTTATTATTTCGATTATTTTCGAATCTATTTAAAAATAAGTATCTATATCATTTATTTCTTTAAAACAATTGTTATACTAACAATAAATCATCAACATTTGTGAAAGAAACTAGTAAGAAAACTAATCAAGCATAGGGCATTGTCTAGATGTAGCGATGAAATGAAACATCTTATCACATTTTATACGAAATAAACCATGAGTATTTTGTTATGAACCTATATTACAATCTTTTAAATATTCTTCAACAATAATTCTTAGTATCTCAAATGCGAGTGAATCTAATTAATTAAAATTTATTTTGAAAAGAACACAACCTTATAACAAATATCCTTGGAATCATCAAGATTTGTTTGCATATTCTGACCAAATTTAATCTATTTATATATTTCCGAAATTTGATTTTATTATGGAGGAATTTGGTACTTTTGTTACCTTCTTTTAGCCAATGTTACTTGGACTTGTGTTTCCCAAAAAGTTTTTTCCTTGCTAATACTTCTACTTGTTGAGACATAATTAGTTTTTCTTCATGATGGGATTCTTGACTCATACCCTTCATTATGAATTCTTCATTCGCATTGGAAATTTTCTCTTATATTTACTCTTTTTTTAGAAAAATGTTTTTGAAATGTTATTGATTTCAATGCTTTAAATAATTATTAATGTAAGTGTGATTTTGAATAGTGTGAACATCGTCAATCCATTATGTACCTTTGGATCATATTTCCACCATCTCTTTATTCTTTCCATGAAATATAAATCCTTGAACCATATATTTTTAAATTTGAATGGACTATTATCTACCTTTTTCCTTCTAAAAGCAATAATTGGATGTGTAAATGATCCAAACTAGAAGTAGGGATAAAAGAGAACTCATGTTGAAGTGGATAATTAGCTTGGTCGCCATTGCAAAGTAATGGATCTGACCTCTTAGCAATATAATTGAACCCCCCAATCTCATGTTAGTCTTATTAAAGTTGTCATTCTTGGGAATGATATCTTGAAAATTCCATGAGTTTACAAAGTCCATAAAATTATTTGGGAATTGAATGAGAATTATTGATTCCACCTTTCTTGTTTGAATTATGGAGTTGCATAGAAGTCCCCTCAATTACATCTCAAATTTAATTCTTTTCTTTTTAATTTGGAGTTTTGTAAGGTCTAAATTAGACCACTATGTTTATTAAAATAGTATGTTGATCAATTTATTATTATTTGTTTTTGTGCCAGTGATATGTTCTGGTAATAATAAGGTAAAGAATGAGTAGGGGACTACGAAATCAGAGGTACACTGTACTCCTGACATTTTGTACATGAATGGCCCTAGAACGCTAATTTAACTTAACCAAGTAGTTGTATATAAGATAGAAGTAACAAAAACTTTAAGGTAAGCTAAAAGGGAAATATATAGATTGAAACATGGTACCATATATAGGTTAAAACGGAGTCATTCTTTTTGTACTTGCTAGAATCAAGAACATGGTCACCGGAGACCTCAAACATGAGCGAGTCCTTAAATCAACTCTTGTTGCACACTCTTCTTCAACCAAACACCACATTTGTTTAGAAAAATTTCAAGTCTTGTGCAAAGAGGATAACATTTTTAAAAATAAACTCAAGGAAGCAATAGAAATTAGTTTTCATCCCACCAACCTTAATCGAGATGAGGGTTGGAATCTTAGTCCTGCTTGGCATCCATTATTATCCAATTTGAGAAACCACCATCACCACCCCTCTTGATTCCTCCCTTTCTTCTTTTCTCTACTTTCCCTCTTTCTCCTCTGTGGGTTTCCTTTATTTTCCTTCTCTTTCTTTGGGTTCTCGTATCTTGTTAATACTTAATAACATAGGGACTATATTGTTAAATATATTCATATGTTATTAATTATTGACTTGCCTCTTGTATTTCTTGTCCTCTCTTTGTAGATATTTTGGTCCTTGCTCCCCTAATTTTTTTTGCGTGGTCTTTTTTTCCTCTCTCCCCTAAAATTATTTAGCTGGTGTTTTTGTCCTCTCTTATTGTTAATTCTTTAATGCTTTTCATTTTCATCATTTAATAATAAAGTATTTATTTATTTTCATTTCTTCCTTTCATTAATAAAGTTTTTAAGTTTTTTGTTATATAAAATTAAAAGAAAATTAATAAATCTTGGAACCAAATAACCCATCTTTTAAACTTTTTATCAATAACTTTTAGCTCTCATTAATTGTTATATAATAATTTTAGTTAAATTTTAGCTATTAATAAAAAAAAATTAATATAATGAACCTCAATAATTAGTTAATTTAATTGAGCTTATAGAAAAATCTTTTAATATATTATTCATTTTTTTAGTTTATTTAAATTTTTTTTATACAATTGAATATCTCATATTATTATTATTATTATTATTATTATTAGTGTCTATAAGCTCTCCTCTTTTAATCTTAATCTTCTTTTCAAAAAGTCAAACCATTTTTCAAATAGGTTTTTTCTAGTTTAGTGCTATTTATTTCATTTGTTTTGGGGGTGTCTTAGTTTATTTTCCTCTTTTAGTTTATTTTATAATTATTTAGACTTAGTCATCCCTTGTGCCCAAACTACGGTCATCCTTCCTATCCTCCCCCCTCTCTCTTTTTAGCTCTTCTTGGTCTACAACAAATCATTTTTCTCTTAAGCTCTCTCTTATCTTGATGATGAATCAAGAAAGGTGATTTGAAATGTTGATGAAAAAAAACACAATCAAATCCCTCAATTATTCTACAACAACAAGATGGATTGTGGAAACTTTATGTCTTTGATTAGAGGAAATATGTTGACTCTATTTTGCATGTTTTTAGTATGGTTGATTGTAAACCAATCAATGTTCATATTTATATTGGAACAAAGTTATCTATTGGGTCATGTACATCTACACCTAGTGATATGGAGGATATGACTCATGGTTCTTATGCTAGTGTGGTTGGGATCCTCATGTGTGATATAGTCTACACTAGACTACACTTACCCAAATAGTGGGAGCCAATTGAGTAATTCTATTTTATAGGGATCACTAGATAGTGACAAAGAGAGTCTTCATATATTCAGGAGTACCTCAAAGTACTATATATATTATTAAAAAGGTAATGTCTTAGGGAGCCTACAACACGTAGTGCTTATTTAGGGATATATGGATTTAGATTAGGCAAGGAATATTAATAGCAAGAGGTCTACCAATGGATTTTGTTTAGCCTATCAATTGGTGGAGTGAGGTAGAAGAGTATATGATAGGTTGTTACTTTATCCACTATAGAGGTAGAGTACATGGTAACTACTCATTATTTGAAGGAGTCCATTCATATTAAGAGATTTGATTCAAATATTTAATTGAGTTAGGGAGAAGTAAGAGTTTACTATAAGGCCCAACCTTGTTATTCTTGTAGTACCTCTTCGGGTACTAGTTGGATCTAATATTTATAGTTAGTTGAATCTCTTGGTGAACCTAGTTACCCTTGTTATAGTGTAATTTTAGAAACTTCCTAAATAAACATCAAGGATGACTCCTTGACAAGAAATATCATTATGTAATTGTGCATAATTATAAAGGTTTTAATTTTTTATTTGATTCAATTGAGGTGTGAGATCCGTACTACTATTGTAAAACTAGTCACACTCTTTACACTTAAATGATCTTGTTGACCTTATTCAATTGTGAAACTTCATGAGAACTTCTAAGATTTTAACTTTTGATTCATAATTTTTATATTGATTATTTTCAATTATTAGATATTATAATATGATTATTTAACTTAATTTATGTTTGATTAATGGGTTATTTCTGATTAAATTAGGATTGGATAAAGTGATCACAATATAGTAGTAGGAGAATTTTGGATAGAGTTTGAGGTGGAAATGTATGCTATTATTATTTTCTAATAAATTATTTCCTATGCTAGTGGTATTATATTATTTGGCATGGGATTGTCTATGACAATTATCATGACCAATAAGATCCTTAGGACCTTGATTATTGAGTATTAACAATTAAATAACTCAAATGACTACAATATTGGTGTGAATAAAAACCTTGTGCATAGCTAACTCTTACTAGGGGAATCATTCACATGTTAAGTTTACTTAGGTCCTAGGATTCTTTCTAGAAGACTTAGTTGTCATTTCTTGATCTTACCTTTTTGAATTTTATGTCAAGTTAGTTACCTCATGTCATAGGATTAGGACACTTTCCATGATCTTGTCTAATCCTATGTCTCACCTTGGCTATCTAATTAAGAGATTCTTATTTGTAAATCAATTCCAAGATATTCAATTCCATTGCAATCTTGAACATTGCATATTGATCTCTTTGTTCTTTTCATTTAGCCTCTAGATCTCAATTGATGGTTATGCTTAGCCAACTCTCTCAATTGAGTAATCTTCCCAATATATTTTAAATATTATTAGTCTTAAAGGACCAAATAGACAATAGAGATTAGAGCAAAGTGAATTATGTAAGTACATTTTTTTCTAGATCGAATTCATTCCATAAGCTATTTCTATACAGACATGGTTTTTACCTACATAGAATTCTTCAATTATTGTAGTTTAGATACAATGAACTCGTTTTGAGATAGTTAATTTACAAACATTGACAATTGAGTTCTAAATGACATCAATATTGTTTCTTCATTATTGTTCCCATAATTAAGTTTTCTAATCCTTCATTTAATTCCAAACATTTATTACATATTTATCACTCTCAACTTCAATAATTAATATAGATATATGCTTGAATTATATGCATTTTATTTTAATTATCCTAAATTTACTTTTAAAAATATATTTTCCCTTACAATAATATAAACTAATTTTTATAAAGATAATATAATAATACTTTTTCTAAACAACTTTTTTAAACTTTATCAACCGTTTTCCATACATAAAAAATTCTTAACAAATTTTAGATCTACTTTACCCAACTCTAGGTTGATAGTTTCCTAGATATTGCCAATAGTAGAACGAAATGGACAAGAAATTTCCAATACGGACAACTATAACATACCAGAAATTCATATCCCTATTCCTAGCTGTTGCCAACACGGACAACTATAACATACTTTCCTTTGTAATATTGCACCCGATTCGTACAAATACGAACCAGAAATTCATATCCCTATTCCTAGCTGTTGCCAAGAAAGTAGAATGAAACTGACAAGGAGGAGCAGAAAAATTGCAAATCTGCGTTCAATTAATTTCGTAGATATTGCCAACGAAAGTAGAATGAAATGGACAAGGACGGGCAGAGGAATTGCAAACCTACTTACAACAAAATTGTTTAAATACAAAGCACATAGATTGCAGTCTAGCAAATTTCTGACGAGCACAACTATAATCTACTTGTGTTTCTAACATGGCCTCCATTGATTACGACCTGGAACTGGAAACTCAAATCGCTAAATGGCAGAGCTCTGGGCGTGTAGATGGCCTCATGGAATTCAGTCCTAGACGTTGGAATATTAATTTTCAGATGCAAATGAGTGGGTTGGTGTGGTCGATTGAAGCCCTGCCCCTGCCCAACACCACGGATTATACTTTCAATATCATCGAGGTCAAGCGATCCGAATCCCCTTTCGATTTGTCCAGAGCAACGGCGGCTGATTCACCAGCCAAATTCAAGCTTCTGGTTGTGGCGGCTCAGATGTACATCAGGTCTGTGTTCCGGGTGGAGGAATTGCTGGATAAATTAGATGCTTACTCCCGCTTATTATACCAGGCGGAAAATGATAAGCAGCGGTGGATAGTTGTAGATGTCGCGATCATGGCGGTGGCATGTAAGACAGCGAGAGAGGCAACTCAAGAAGCTGCAGAGGCGGTGGCGGCTTTTCTTGCCGAGTTCATGGAACCGCTGGAGTGTGTTCCTCGGCAGAGTACAAACGAGGGCTGGGCCATCAGCTTTTCTGCTACAGAGACATGGGATGTCGTCGAACGGGCCGTGGATGGAGGGGACGTGCTTCAGTGGTGTAACGTTCAGGTCTTGGAGTCAGAGAAAATGATTCACTGTTTCGAATTTGAAGTTGCATTACAAGACTTCTTGCAAGGAAATGATGAGATTTCTAGAATTGGCGCTGTCAATAGCCATGTGCTGAAGGTCACCGTGGATTTGGAAGACGACATATCTGTCGCTTGCTTTCAGGAGGGAGTCGAAACCCAGACGTCTTTGGGGTTGGGTTCGCTGTTGCCGTACTTGATCAGAAATTACATTACGACTGCTCTGGAGAGGAATGAGTACGAACATAGTGTTAATAATATTGTGGAAGGTCTGCTACAGCATGTAGTTGGGTACCTGACCTTTCTGCCCAGAGTATGCGAAGTTTGTGGGAGCCACCGCTTCTCGGAGTTTTCCTTGACCACAGCTTGCAGCTGCCTCTGTGAGGCTCGCAAAGTTGTGCGCAGGGATGGTTTACCCCTGACATGGGCCAGTGATGATCTGTGAAGGAGACAACGATATGTGACAAATTTCGTGAGCAATACGGATGCGGCACAGGAAAGGCTTTCCACTTTGCTTCTCACGGATGACGTTGAAATGGGTTGGACTCCTGACAAGGGGAGAGCAGTGAGGGCAGGGAATGGCGCAGGTCCACGAGGACTCCCAACATGGATGCAGAGACGACGGGAACTGGATAGCAACTTGCTGGAACCCCAAACGTACAAAGTTACATTCAGATTATGTTACTACTTAATAGTTTATTGTGTATTGGAATCATAAACTTTACACAGTTATGTTACTGCTTAATAGTATATTGTGAATTGGAATCATAAAACTTTTAGTTTACGTAATGCGATGAAGAAAGATTTTTGTTTTTTTTTTTTACAAGAGTCTCATGCTCTTCTTGAGCTTTGTTCTCTTTGGTTACAAGCTATTTGTTAAAAATCTGGCACCCATGGCCAAGCCTGTAAATTGTCGGTAAACCTACCCATCAAATACAAAAGCTATCGTTGTACGATGCTGCAATCAAATGGAATATATTACTCCTGTACAACGATGAAAGCATTCAAAATAAGAAAGAGTAATGTAACTTTATCGTACAACCTTCAAAAGTACATAATTGGACTGAAAGATCGATGCGAGTAGTAGTTTTTCATTGAAAACGAATCAAGAATAGCAATGTGAGAAACGAAGAGTCCCTTGCTTTAAAACTCCCACTCAAAAAAAAATTCCAGAAGTTAAAATCTTATGTGGAAATTTCAAATCACTCTCAACTTTTTACAGCAGTTTACTTGGTAAGTCTCTTGCTTATAACTAAGGTTTCAGGGTCACGTCATCAAATATGATGCCACATCATCATGATTTTTGTCAAGGTGTCCAAAAAGGCCCAAAAAAAAAGTCAGACAGATACTTGTGCATCTACATCATGTTTTATTGGGCGCTAATGTGGCATCACATGATTAGTTGCTTTTTAAATTTAAGGAATACATTTCATTTGATTATGGGTAGTCATCGTCAATAGTAACTACTTTAAAGACACAACTATTGGTCCAATATTGTTAAAAATCTTGGACATTTTATAAACAAATGCTATCACAACTATTGGAACATGCACAAGTACTAGGTTCTTTCCCCTATACAAACTTATAGCTCTATCAAACCCAATAAATTGTTTACATTATTGCAGTGAGATTAATTTAGTGTCTCCCTTTTCCTTTTTAAATATACTATTAAACTTCTATGGCAGCTCATAGAGCTCCAACCCTTTTAGGTTTATTATTAAGTTTATTATTTCGATTATTTTCGAATCTATTCAAAAATAAGTATCTATATCATTTATTTCTTTAAAACAATTGTTATGCTAACAATAAATCATCAACATTTGTGAAAGAAACTAGTAAGAAAACTAATCAAGCATAGGGCATTGTCTAGATGTAGCGATGAAATGAAACATCTTATCACATTTTATACGAAATAAACCATGAGTATTTTGTTATGAACCTATATTACAGTCTTTTAAATATTCTTCAACAATAATTCTTAGTATCTCAAATGTGAGTGAATCTAATTAATTAAAATTTATTTTGAAGAGAACACAACCTTATAACAAATATCCTTGGAATCATCAAGATTTGTTTGCATATTCTGACCAAATTTAATCTATTTATATATTTCCTAAATTTGATTTTATTATGGAGGAATTTGGTACTTTTGTTACCTTCTTTTAGCCAATGTTACTTGGACTTATGTTTCCCAGAAAGTTTTTTCCTTGCTAATACTTCTACTTGTTGAGACATAATTAGTTTTTCTTCATGATGGGATTCTTGATTCATACCCTTCATTATGAATTCTTCATTCACATTGGAAATTTTCTCTTATATTTACTCCTTTTTCAAAAAAATGTTTTTGAAATGTTGTTGATTTCAATGCCTTAAATAATTATTAATGTAAGTGTGATTTTGAATAGTGTAAACATCTTCAATCCATTATGTACCTTTGGATCATATTTCCACCATCTCTTTGTTCTTTCCATGAAATATAAATTCTTGAACCATATATTTTTAAATTTGAATGGACTATTATCTACCTTTTTCCTTCTAAAAGAAATAATTGGATGTGTAAATGATCCAAACTAGAAGTAGGGATAAAAGAGAACTCATGTTGAAGTGGATAATTAGCTTGGTCGCCATTGCAAAGTAATGGATCTGACCTCTTAGCAATATAATTGAACCCCCCAATCTCATGTTAGTCTTATTAAAGGTGTCATTCTTGGGAATGATATCTTGAAAATTCCATGAGTTTACAAAGTCCATAAAATTATTTGGGAATTGAATGAGAATTATTGATTCCACCTTTCTTGTTTGAATTATGGAGTTGCCTAGAAGTCCCCTCAATTACATCTCAAATTTAATTCTTTTCTTTTTAATTTGGAGTTTGTAAGGTCTAAATTAGACCACTATGTTTATTAAAATGGTATGTTGATCAATTTATTATTATTTGTTTTTGTGCCAGTGATATGTTCTGGTAATAATAAGGTAAAGAATGAGTAGGGACTCGAAATCAAATCTTTGTATACATTTGTACATGAATGGCCTAGGGGCTGCTAATTTTAACTTAATAATGGATATTATATAAGATAGAGCTAACAAAAAACTTTAGGTAAGCTAAAGGACATATAGGTGAAACATGTGGTACCCCTTATATAGGTTAAACAAGTCATTCTTTTTGTACTAGAATCAAAGAACATGGTGCAGACCTCAAACATGAGTGAGTCCTTAAATCAACTCTTGTTGAACACTCTTCTTCAACCAAACACCACATTTGTTTAGAAAACTTTCAAGTCTTGTGCAAAGAGGATAGCATTTTTAAAAATAAACTCAAGGAAGCAATAGAAATTAGTTTTCATCCCACCAACCTTAATCGAGATGAGGGTTGGAATCTTAGTCCTTCTTGGCATCCATTATTATCCAATTTGAGAAACCACCATCACCACCCCTCTTGATTCCTCCCTTTCTTCTTTTCTCTACTTTCCCTCTTTCTCCTCTGTGGGTTTCCTTTATTTTCCTTCTCTTTCTTTGAGTTCTCGTATCTTGTTAATACTTAATAACATAGGGACTATATTGTTAAATATATTCATATGTTATTAATTATTAACTTGCCTCTTGTATTCTTGTCCTCTCTTTGTAGGTATTTTGGTCCTTGCTCCCCTAATTTTTTTTGTGTGGTCCCCTAATTTTTTTTGCGTGGTCTTTTTGTCCTCTCTCCCCTAAAATTATTTAGCTGGTGTTTTTGTCCTCTCTTATTGTTAATTCTTTAATGCTTTTCATTTTCATCATTTAATAATAAAGTATTTATTTATTTTCATTTCTTCCTTTCATTAATAAAGTTTTTAAGTTTTTTGTTATATAAAATTAAAAGAAAATTAATAAATCTTGGAACCAAATAACCCATCTTTTAAACTTTTTATCAATAACTTTTAGCTCTCATTAATTGTTATATAATAATTTTAGTTAAATTTTAGCTATTAATAAAAAAAAAATTAATATAATGAACCTCAATAATTAGTTAATTTAATTGAGCTTATAGAAAAATCTTTTAATATATTATTCATTTTTTTAGTTTATTTAAATTTTTTTTATACAATTAAATATCTCATATTATTATTATTATTATTATTATTATTATTATTATTATTATTATTATTATTAGTGTCTATAAGCTCTCCTCTTTTAATCTTAATCTTCTTTTCAAAAAGTCAAACCATTTTTCAAATAGGTTTTTTCTAGTTTAGTGCTATTTATTTCATTTGTTTTGGGGGTGTCTTAGTTTATTTTCCTCTTTTAGTTTATTTTAAAATTATTTAGACTTGGTCATCCCTTGTGCCGAAACTACAGTCATCCTTCCTATCCTCCCCCCTCTCTCTTTTTAGCTCTTCTTGGTCTACAACAAATCATTTTTCTCTTAAGCTCTCTCTTATCTTGATGATGAATCAAGAAAGGCGATTTGAAATGTTGATGAAAAAAAACACAATCAAATCCCTCAATTATTCTACAACAACAAGATGGATTGTGGAAACTTTATGTCTTTGATTAGAGGAAATATGTTGACTCTATTTTGCATGTTTTTAGTATGGTTGATTGTAAACCAATCAATGTTCATATTTATATTGGAACAAAGTTATCTATTGGGTCATGTACATCTACACCTAGTGATATGGAGGATATGACTCATGGTTCTTATGCTAGTGTGGTTGGGATCCTCATGTGTGATATAGTCTACACTAGACTACACTTACCCAAATAGTGGGAGCCAATTGAGTAATTCTATTTTATAGGGATCACTAGATAGTGACAAAGAGAGTCTTCATATATTCAGGAGTACCTCAAAGTACTATATATATTATTAAAAAGGTAATGTCTTAGGGAGCCTACAACACGTAGTGCTTATTTAGGGATATATGGATTTAGATTAGGCAAGGAATATTAATAGCAAGAGGTCTACGAATGGATTTTGTTTAGCCTATCAAGTGGTGGAGTGAGGTAGAAGAGTATATGATAGGTTGTTACTTTATCCACTATAGAGGTAGAGTACATGGTAACTACTCATTATTTGAAGGAGTCCATTCATATTAAGAGATTTGATTCAAATATTTAATTGAGTTAGGGAGAAGTAAGAGTTTACTATAAGGCCCAACCTTGTTATTCTTGTAGAACCTCTTCGGGTACTAGTTGGATCTAATATTTATAGTTAGTTGAATCTCTTGGTGAACCTAGTTACCCTTGTTATAGTGTAATTTTAGAAACTTCCTAAATAAACATCAAGGATGACTCCTTGACAAGAAATATCATTATGTAATTGTGCATAATTATAAAGGTTTTAATTTTTTATTTGATTCAATTGAGGTGTGAGATCCGTACTACTATTGTAAAACTAGTCACACTCTTTACACTTAAATGATCTTGTTGACCTTATTCAATTGTGAAACTTCATGAGAACTTCTAAGATTTTAACTTTTGATTCATAATTTTTATATTGATTATTTTCAATTATTAGATATTATAATATGATTATTTAACTTAATTTATGTTTGATTAATGGGTTATTTCTGATTAAATTAGGATTGGATAAAGTGATCACAATATAGTAGTAGGAGAATTTTGGATAGAGTTTGAGGTGGAAATGTATGCTATTATTATTTTCTAATAAATTATTTCCTATGCTAGTAGTATTACATTATTTGGCATGGGATTGTCTATGAGAATTATCATGACCAATAAGATCCTTAGGACCTTGATTATTGAGTATTAACAATTAAATAGCTCAAATGACTACAATATTGGTGTGAATAAAAACCTTGTGCATAGCTAACTCTTACTAGGGGAATCATTCACATGTTAAGGTTACTTAGGTCCTAGGATTCTTTCTAGAAGACTTAGTTGTCATTTCTTGATCTTACCTTTTTGAATTTTATGTCAAGTTAGTTACCTCATGTCATAGGATTAGGACACTTTCCATGATCTTGTCTAATCCTATGTCTCACCTTGGCTATCTAATTAAGAGATTCTTATTTGTAAATCAATTCCAAGATATTCAATTCCATTGCAATCTTGAACATTGCATATTGATCTCTTTGTTCTTTTCATTTAGCCTCTAGATCTCAATTGATGGTTATGCTTAGCCAACTCTCTCAATTGAGTAATCTTCCAATATATTTTAAATATTGTTAGT
>VDFB02296924.1:0-23790 GCA_007258455.2 Sequoia sempervirens | reverse complement strand
ATGGATTTTGTTTAGCCTATCAAGTGGTGGAGTGAGGTAGAAGAGTATATGATAGGTTGTTACTTTATCCACTATAGAGGTAGAGTACTTGGTAACTACTCATTATTTGAAGGAGTCCATTCATATTAAGAGATTTGATTCAAATATTTAATTGAGTTAGGGAGAAGTAAGAGTTTGCTATAAGGCCCAACCTTGTTATTCTTGTAGAACCTCTTCGGGTACTAGTTGGATCTAATATTTATAGTTAGTTGAATCTCTTGGTGAACCTAGTTACCCTTGTTATAGTGTAATTTTAGAAACTTCCTAAATAAACATCAAGGATGACTCCTTGACAAGAAATATCATTATGTAATTGTGCATAATTATAAAGGTTTTAATTTTTTATTTGATTCAATTGAGGTGTGAGATCCGTACTACTATTGTAAAACTAGTCACACTCTTTACACTTAAATGATCTTGTTGACCTTATTCAATTGTGAAACTTCATGAGAACTTCTAAGATTTTAACTTTTGATTCATAATTTTTATATTGATTATTTTCAATTATTAGATATTATAATATGATTATTTAACTTAATTTATGTTTGATTAATGGGTTATTTCTGATTAAATTAGGATTGGATAAAGTGATCACAATATAGTAGTAGGAGAATTTTGGATAGAGTTTGAGGTGGAAATGTATGCTATTATTATTTTCTAATAAATTATTTCCTATGCTAGTGGTATTATATTATTTGGCATGGGATTGTCTATGAGAATTATCATGACCAATAAGATCCTTAGGACCTTGATTATTGAGTATTAACAATTAAATAACTCAAATGAATACAATATTGGTGTGAATAAAAACCTTGTGCATAGCTAACTCTTACTAGGGGAATCATTCACATGTTAAGTTTACTTAGGTCCTAGGATTCTTTCTAGAAGACTTCGTTGTCATTTCTTGATCTTACCTTTTTGAATTTTATGTCAAGTTAGTTACCTCATGTCATAGGATTAGGACACTTTCCATGATCTTGTCTAATCCTATGTCTCACCTTGGCTATCTAATTAAGAGATTCTTATTTGTAAATCAATTCCAAGATATTCAATTCCATTGCAATCTTGAACATTGCATATTGATCTCTTTGTTCTTTTCATTTAGCCTCTAGATCTCAATTGATGGTTATGCTTAGCCAACTCTCTCAATTGAGTAATCTTCCCAATATATTTTAAATATTATTAGTCTTAAAGGACCAAATAGAAAATAGAGATTAGAGCAAAGTGAATTATGTAAGTACATTTTTTTCTAGATCGAATTCATTCCATAAGCTATTTCTATATAGACATGGTTTTTACCTACATAGAATTCTTCAATTATTGTAGTTTAGATACAATGAACTCGTTTTGAGATAGTTAATTTACAAACATTGACAATTGAGTTCTAAATGACATCAATATTGTTTCTTCATTATTGTTCCCATAATTAAGTTTTCTAATCCTTCATTTAATTCCAAACATTTATTACATATTTATCACTCTCAACTTTAATAATTAATATAGATATATGCTTGAATTATATGCATTTTATTTTAATTATCCTAAATTTACTTTTAAAAATATATTTTCCCTTACAATAATATAAACTAATTTTTATAAAGATAATATAATAATACTTTTTCGAAACAACTTTTTTAAACTTTATCAACCGTTTTCCATACATAAAAAATTCTTAACAAATTTTAGATCTACTTTACCCAACTCTAGGTTGATAGTTTCCTAGATATTGCCAATAGTAGAACGAAATGGACAAGAAATTTCCAATACGCACAACTATAACATACTAGAAATTCATATCCCTATTCCTAGCTGTTGCCAACACGGACAACTATAACATACTTTCCTTTGTAATATTGCACCCGATTCGTACAAATACGAACCAGAAATTCATATCCCTATTCCTAGCTGATGCCAAGAAAGTAGAGATGGGCCCGACAAGGGAGGGCGAGAAAATTGCAAATCTGCGTTCGAATTAATTTCAAGTAGATATTGCCGAGAGTAGAATGAAATGGACAAGGGCCAGGCTAGGAGGAATTACCAAACCTACTTACAACAAAATTTTTTAAATGAAAGCACACAGTTAGGTCTAGCAAGATTTTAATGACACAACTATAATCTACTTGTGTTTCCTAACATGGCCTCCATTGATTCACGACTTTGGGCTGAAACTCAAATCGCTAAATAGGCGAGCTACGAGGTCGTGTAGATAGCCTCATGGAATTCAGTCCTAGGCGATGGAATATTAATTTTTCGGATGCAAATGGAGTGGGTTGGTTGTGAATTGATTGAAGCCCTGCCCCTGCCCAACACCACGGATTATACTTTCAAGATCATCGAGGTCAAGCGATCCGAATCCCCTTGCGATTTGTCCAGAGCAACGGCGGCTGATTTACCAGCCAAATTCAAGCTTCTGGTTGTGGCGGCTCAGATGTACATCAGGCCTGTGTTCCGGGTGGAGGAATTGTTGGATAAATTAGATGCTTACTCCCGCTTATTATACCAGGCAGAAAATGATAAGCGGCGGTGGATAGTTGTAGATGCAGCGATCATGGCGGTGTGGCATGTAGGAAAGACGGCGAGAGAGGCAACTCAAGAGAACGCGGTAGGTGGCGGCTTTCTTGCGAGGAAGTTCATGGAACGGCTGGAGTGTTTTCCTCATTACAAAGCGAAATTTGGGCCATCGGCTTACACTCTGAGACATGGGATGTCGTCAGGCAGACCCGTGGATGGAGGGCCGTCTTGATGGTGTAGCGTTCGGAGTCTTGGAGTCGAGAGAAAAATGATTCAACTTGTTGAATTTGAAGTTGCATTACAAGACTTCTTACGAAATGATGAGATTTCTAGAATTGCGTATCCAATAGCCATGTCTTTGAAGGTCGTGGATTTGGAAAACTGACATATCACGTAAACTTGCTTCCAGGGAGAATTCGAAACAGGGCGTCTTTAGGGTTGGGTTATTGTTACTACGTATACTTGATCGAGGAAATTACATTCTGGCTGCTCTGGAGAGGAATGAAGTCTGGTATGGTAATTAATAATATTGTGGAAAGTGCACTCTGACATGTAGTTGGGTACGACCTTTACGCCAGTATCGCGAAGTTTGTGGAACCCCACGCAGCTTCACCGAGGAGTTTTCCTTGACACAACTTACGGCTGCCTCTGTGAAGGCTCATGAAGTTGTCTGCCGGGGATGGTTTTACCCTGACATGGGCGGTGATGATCTGTGAAGGAGACAGCGATATGTGACAAATTTGCGTGAGCAATACGGATCGCGACGAAGGCTTTCCCTTTGCTTCTCCACGGATGGCGTTGAAATGGAGTTGGACTCGACAAAGGGAGGAAGCTGATGAGGCGAGGAATAAGCGCGGAGTCATGAGGACTCCCAACATGGATGCAGAGACGACGGGAACTGGATAGCAACTTGCTGGAACCCCAAACGTACAAAGTTACATTCAGATTATGTTACTACTTAATAGTTTATTGTGTATTGGAATCATAAACTTTACACAGTTATGTTACTGCTTAATAGTATATTGTGAATTGGAATCATAAAACTTTTAGTTTACGTAATGCGATGAAGAAAGATTTTTGTTTTTTTTTTTTTTCAAGAGTCTCATGCTCTTCTTGAGCTTTGTTCTCTTTGGTTACAGCTGTTTGTTAAAAATCGCTTACATGGCCAAGCACGTAAATTGTCGGTAAAGCCTACCCATCAAATAAAAGCTATGGTTATGCGATGCTGCAATCAAATGGAATATATTACTCTGTACGATGAAAGCATTCAAAATAAGAAGAGTAATGTAACTGCAGTACAACCTTCAAAGTCTGAGGTGTTTGAAAGATCGTCACGAGTAGTAGTTTTTTCATTGAAAGCGAATCAGGAGAATAGCAATGTGAGAAGCGAAGAGTGCCTTTAAAACTCCCACTCAAAAAAAAATTCTAGAAGTTAAAATCTTATGTGGAAATTTCAAATCACTCTCAATTTTTTACAGAAGTTTACTTGGTAAGTCTCTTGCTTATAACTAAGGTTTCAGGGTCACGTCATCAAATATGATGCCACATCATCATGATTTTTGTCAAGGTGTCCAAAAAGGCCAAAAAAAAAAGTCAGACGGATACTTGTGCATCTACATCACGTTTTATTGGGAGCTAATGTGGCATCACATGATTAGTTGCTTTTTAAATTTAAGGAATACATTTCATTTGATTATGGGTAGTCATCGTGAATAGTAACTACTTTAAAGACACAACTATTGGTCCAATATTGTTAAAAATCTTGGACATTTTATAAACAAATGCTATCACAACTATTGGAACATGCACAAGTACTAGGTTCTTTCCCCTATACAAACTTATAGCTCTATCAAACCCAATAAATTGTTTACATTATTGCAGTGAGATTAATTTAGTGTCTCCCTTTTCCTTTTTAAATATACTATTAAACTTCTATGGCAGCTCATAGAGCTCCAACCCTTTTAGGTTTATTATTAAGTTTATTATTTCGATTATTTTCGAATCTATTCAAAAATAAGTATCTATATCATTTATTTCTTTAAAACAATTGTTATGCTAACAATAAATCATCAACATTTGTGAAAGAAACTAGTAAGAAAACTAATCAAGCATAGGGCATTGTCTAGATGTAGCGATGAAATGAAACATCTTATCACATTTTATACGAAATAAACCATGAGTATTTTGTTATTAACCTATATTACAGTCTTTTAAATATTCTTCAACAATAATTCTTAGTATCTCAAATGTGAGTGAATCTAATTAATTAAAATTTATTTTGAAAAGAACACAACCTTATAACAAATATCCTTGGAATCATCAAGATTTGTTTGCATATTCTGACCAAATTTAATCTATTTATATATTTCCTAAATTTGATTTTATTATGGAGAATTTGGTACTTTTTTATTTACCTTCTTTTTAGCCAATGTTACTTGGACTATGTTTCCCGAAGTTTTTCCTTGCTAATGCTTCTACTTGTTGGAGACATAGTGGTTTGCCTTCATGATGGGATTCTTGATTCATACCCTTCATTATGAATTCTTCATTCACATTGGAAATTTTCTCTTATATTTACTCCTTTTTCAAAAAAAATGTTTTTGAAATGTTGTTGATTTCAATGCTTTAAATAATTATTAATGTAAGTGTGATTTTGAATAGTGTAAACATCTTCAATCCATTATGTACCTTTGGATCATATTTCCACCATCTCTTTGTTCTTTCCATGAAATATAAATTCTTGAACCATATATTTTTAAATTTGAATGGACTATTATCTACCTTTTTTCCTTCTAAAAGCAATAATTGGATGTGTAAATGATCCAAACTAGAAGTAGGGATAAAAGAGAACTCATGTTGAAGTGGATAATTAGCTTGGTCGCCATTGCAAAGTAATGGATCTGACCTCTTAGCAATATAATTGAACCCCCCAATCTCATGTTAGTCTTATTAAAGTTGTCATTCTTGGGAATGATATCTTGAAAATTCCATGAGTTTACAAAGTCCATAAAATTATTTGGGAATTGAATGAGAATTATTGATTCCACCTTTCTTGTTTGAATTATGGAGTTGCATAGAAGTCCCCTCAATTACATCTCAAATTTAATTGTTTTCTTTTTAATTTGGAGTTTGTAAGGTCTAAATTAGACCACTATGTTTATTAAAATAGTATGTTGATCAATTTATTATTATTTGTTTTTGTGCCAGTGATATGTTCTGGTAATAATAAGGTAAAGAATGAGTAGGGACTCGAAATAAAATTTTTGTATACATTTGTACATGAATGGCCTAGGGGCTGCTAATTTTAACTTAATAATGGATATTATATAAGATAGAGCTAACAAAAAACTTTAGGTAAGCTAAAGGAAATATAGGTGAAACATGTGGTACCCCTTATATAGGTTAAACAAGTCATTCTTTTTGTACTAGAATCAAAGAACATGGTGCAGACCTCAAACATGAGGGAGTCCTTAAATCAACTCTTGTTGAACACTCTTCTTCAACCAAACACCACATTTGTTTAGATAACTTTCAAGTCTTGTGCAAAGAGGATAGTATTTTTAAAAATAAACTCAAGCAAGCAATAGAAATTACTTTTCATCCCACCAACCTTAATCGAGATGAGGGTTGGAATCTTAGTCCTTCTTGGCATCCATTATTATCCAATTTGAGAAACCACCATCACCACCCCTCTTGATTCCTCCCTTTCTTCTTTTCTCTACTTTCCCTCTTTCTCCTCTGTGGGTTTCCTTTATTTTCCTTCTCTTTCTTTGAGTTCTCGTATCTTGTTAATACTTAATAACATAGGGACTATATTGTTAAATATATTCATATGTTATTAATTATTAACTTGCCTCTTGTATTTCTTGTCCTCTCTTTGTAGGTATTTTGGTCCTTGCTCCCCTAATTTTTTTTGCGTGGTCCCCTAATTTTTTTTGCGTGGTCTTTTTGTCCTCTCTCCCCTAAAATTATTTAGCTGGTGTTTTTGTCCTCTCTTATTTTTAATTCTTTAATGCTTTTCATTTTCATCATTTAATAATAAAGTATTTATTTATTTTCATTTCTTCCTTTCATTAATAAATTTTTTAAGTTTTTTGTTATATAAAATTAAAAGAAAATTAATAAATCTTGAAACCAAATAACCCATCTTTTAAACTTTTTATCAATAACTTTTAGCTCTCATTAATTGTTATATAATAATTTTAGTTAAATTTTAGCTATTAATAAAAAAAAAATTAATATAATGAACCTCAATAATTAGTTAATTTAATTGAGCTTATAGAAAAATCTTTTAATATATTATTCATTTTTTTAGTTTATTTAAATTTTTTTTTATACAATTGAATATCTCATATTATTATTATTATTATTATTATTATTATTATTATTATTAGTGTCTATAAGCTCTCCTCTTTTAATCTTAATCTTCTTTTCAAAAAGTCAAACCATTTTTCAAATAGGTTTTTTCTAGTTTAGTGCTATTTAATTCATTTGTTTTGGGGGTGTCTTAGTTTATTTTCCTCTTTTAGTTTATTTTATAATTATTTAGACTTAGTCATCCCTTGTGCCCAAACTACGGTCATCCTTCCTATCCTCCCCCCTCTCTCTTTTTATCTCTTCTTGGTCTACAACAAATCATTTTTCTCTTAAGCTCTGTCTTATCTTGATGATGAATCAAGAAAGGTGATTTGAAATGTTGATGAAAAAAAACACAATCAAATCCCTCAATTATTCTACAGCAACAAGATGGATTGTGGAAACTTTATGTCTTTGATTAGAGGAAATATGTTGACTCTATTTTGCATGTTTTTAGTATGGTTGATTGTAAACCAATCAATGTTCATATTTATATTGGAACAAAGTTATCTATTGGGTCATGTACATCTACACCTAGTGATATGGAGGATATGACTCATGGTTCTTATGCTAGTGTGGCTGGGATCCTCATGTGTGATATAGTCTACACTAGACTACACTTACCCAAATAGTGGGAGCCAATTGAGTAATTCTATTTTATAGGGATCACTAGATAGTGACAAAGAGAGTCTTCATATATTTAGGAGTACCTCAAAGTACTATATATATTATTAAAAAGGTAATGTCTTAGGGAGCCTACAACACGTAGTGCTTATTTAGGGATATATGGATTTAGATTAGGCAAGGAATATTAATAGCAAGAGGTCTACCAATGGATTTTGTTTAGCCTATCAAGTGGTGGAGTGAGGTAGAAGAGTATATGATAGGTTGTTACTTTATCCACTATAGAGGTAGAGTACATGGTAACTACTCATTATTTGAAGGAGTCCATTCATATTAAGAGATTTGATTCAAATATTTAATTGAGTTAGGGAGAAGTAAGAGTTTACTATAAGGCCCAACCTTGTTATTCTTGTAGTACCTCTTCGGGTACTAGTTGGATCTAATATTTATAGTTAGTTGAATCTCTTGGTGAACCTAGTTACCCTTGTTATAGTGTAATTTTAGAAACTTCCTAAATAAACATCAAGGATGACTCCTTGACAAGAAATATCATTATGTAATTGTGCATAATTATAAAGGTTTTAATTTTTTATTTGATTCAATTGAGGTGTGAGATCCGTACTACTATTGTAAAACTAGTCACACTCTTTACACTTAAATGAGCTTGTTGACCTTATTCAATTGTGAAACTTCATGAGAACCTCTAAGATTTTAACTTTTGATTCATAATTTTTTATATTGATTATTTTCAATTATTAGATATTATAATATGATTATTGCTTAATTTATGTTTGATTGGGTTATTTCTGATTAAATTAGAGTTGGATAAAGTGATCACAATAGTAGTAGGAGAATTTTTGGATAGAGTTTGAGGTGGAAATGTATGCTATTATTATTTTCTAATAGAATTATTTCCTATGCTAGTGGTATTATATTATTTGGCATGGGATTGTCTATAGAATTATCATGACCAATAAGATCCATAGGACATGATTATTGAGTATTAACAATTAAAATGCTCAAATGACTACAATATTGGTGTGAATAAAAACCTTGTGCATAGCTAACTCTTACTAGGGGAATCATTCACATGTTAAGTTTACTTAGGTCCTAGGAGTCTTTCTAGAAGACTTAGTTGTCATTTCTTGATCTTACCTTTTTGAATTTTATGTCAAGTTAGTTACCTCATGTCATAGGATTAGGACACTTTCCATGATCTTGTCTAATCCTATGTCTCACCTTGGCTATCTAATTAAGAGATTCTTATTTGTAAATCAATTCCAAGATATTCAATTCCATTGCAATCTTGAACATTGCATATTGATCTCTTTGTTCTTTTCATTTAGCCTCTAGATCTCAATTGATGGTTATGCTTAGCCAACTCTCTCAATTGAGTAATCTTCCCAATATATTTTAAATATTATTAGTCTTAAAGGACCAAATAGACAATAGAGATTAGAGCAAAGTGAATTATGTAAGTACATTTTTTTCTAGATCGAATTCATTCCATAAGCTATTTCTATACAGACATGGTTTTTACCTACATAGAATTCTTCAATTATTGTAGTTTAGATACAATGAACTCGTTTTGAGATAGTTAATTTACAAACATTGACAATTGAGTTCTAAATGACATCAATATTGTTTCTTCATTATTGTTCCCATAATTAAGTTTTCTAATCCTTCATTTAATTCCAAACATTTATTACATATTTATCACTCTCAACTTCAATAATTAATATAGATATATGCTTGAATTATATGCATTTTATTTTAATTATCCTAAATTTACTTTTAAAAATATATTTTCCCTTACAATAATATAAACTAATTTTTATAAAGATAATATAATAATACTTTTTCTAAACAACTTTTTTAAACTTTATCAACCGTTTTCCATACATAAAAAATTCTTAACAAATTTTAGATCTACTTTACCCAACTCTAGGTTGATAGTTTCCTAGATATTGCCAATAGTAGAACGAAATGGACAAGAAATTTCCAATACGGACAACTATAACATACCAGAAATTCATATCCCTATTCCTAGCTGTTGCCAACACGGACAACTATAACATACTTTCCTTTGTAATATTGCACCCGATTCGTACAAATACGAACCAGAAATTCATATCCCTATTCCTAGCTGTTGCCAAGAAAGTAGAATGAAACTGACAAGGAGCAGAAAAATTGCAAATCTGCGTTCAATTAATTTCGTAGATATTGCCAACGAAAGTAGAATGAAATGGACAAGGACGGGCAGAGGAATTGCAAACCTACTTACAACAAAATTGTTTAAATACAAAGCACACAGATTGCAGTCTAGCAAATTTCTGACGAGCACAACTATAATCTACTTGTGTTTCTAACATGGCCTCCATTGATTACGACCTGGAACTGGAAACTCAAATCGCTAAATGGCAGAGCTCTGGGCGTGTAGATGGCCTCATGGAATTCAGTCCTAGACGTCGGAATATTAATTTTCAGATGCAAATGAGTGGGTTGGTGTGGTCGATTGAAGCCCTGCCCCTGCCCAACACCACGGATTATA
Organism: Sequoia sempervirens; assembly: GCA_007258455.2. Lineage (NCBI taxonomy): Eukaryota > Viridiplantae > Streptophyta > Pinopsida > Cupressales > Cupressaceae > Sequoia > Sequoia sempervirens. The sequence goes on along the minus strand of VDFB02296924.1, from coordinate 13,709 downwards.
CTTTCAATATCATCGAGGTCAAGCGATCCGAATCCCCTTTCGATTTGTCCAGAGCAACGGCGGCTGATTCACCAGCCAAATTCAAGCTTCTGGTTGTGGCGGCTCAGATGTACATCAGGTCTGTGTTCCGGGTGGAGGAATTGCTGGATAAATTAGATGCTTACTCCCGCTTATTATACCAGGCGGAAAATGATAAGCAGCGGTGGATAGTTGTAGATGTCGCGATCATGGCGGTGGCATGTAAGACAGCGAGAGAGGCAACTCAAGAAGCTGCAGAGGCGGTGGCGGCTTTTCTTGCCGAGTTCATGGAACCGCTGGAGTGTTTTCCTCGGCAGAGTACAAACGAGGGCTGGGCCATCAGCTTTTCTGCTACAGAGACATGGGATGTCGTCGAACGGGCCGTGGATGGAGGGGACGTGCTTCAGTGGTGTAACGTTCAGGTCTTGGAGTCAGAGAAAATGATTCACTGTTTCGAATTTGAAGTTACATTACAAGACTTCTTGCAAGGAAATGATGAGATTTCTAGAATTGGCGCTGTCAATAGCCATGTGCTGAAGGTCACCGTGGATTTGGAAGACGACATATCTGTCGCTTGCTTTCAGGAGGGAGTCGAAACCCAGATGTCTTTGGAGTTGGGTTCGCTGTTGCCGTACTTGATCAGAAATTATATTACGACTGCTCTGGAGAGGAATGAGTACGAACATGGTGTTAATAATATTGTGGAAGGTCTGCTACAGCATGTAGTTGGGTACCTGACCTTTCTGCCCAGAGTATGCGAAGTTTGTGGGAGCCACCGCTTCTCAGAGTTTTCCTTGACCACAACTTGCAGCTGCCTCTGTGAGGCTCGCAAAGTTGTGCGCAGGGATGGTTTACCCCTGACATGGGCCAGTGATGATCTGTGAAGGAGACAACGATATGTGACAAATTTCGTGAGCAATACGGATGCAGCACAGGAAAGGCTTTCCACTTTGCTTCTCACGGATGACGTTGAAATGGGTTGGACTCCTGACAAGGGGAGAGCAGTGAGGGCAGGGAATGGCGCAGGTCCATGAGGACTCCCAACATGGATGCAGAGACGACGGGAACTGGATAGCAACTTGCTGGAACCCCAAACGTACAAAGTTACATTCAGATTATGTTACTACTTAATAGTTTATTGTGTATTGGTATCATAAACTTTACACAGTTATGTTACTGCTTAATAGTATATTGTGAATTGGAATCATAAAACTTTTAGTTTACGTAACTTGAGTTTATCTGTAATGCGATGAAGAAAGATTTTTGTTTTTTTTTTCTACAAGAGTCTCATGCTCTTCTTGAGCTTTGTTCTTTTTGGTTACAAGCTATTTGTTATAAATCTGGCACCCATGGCCAAGCCTGTAAATTGTCGGTAAACCTACCCATCAAATACAAAAGCTATCGTTGTACGATGCTGCAATCAAATGGAATATATTACTCCTGTACAACGATGAAAGCATTCAAAATAAGAAAGAGTAATGTAACTTTATCGTACAACCTTCAAAAGTACAGAATTGGACTGAAAGATCGATGCGAGTAGTAGTTTTTCATTGAAAACGAATCAAGAATAGCAATGTGAGAAACGAAGAGTCCCTTGCTTTAAAACTCCCACTCAAAAAAAAATTCCAGAAGTTAAAATCTTATGTGGAAATTTCAAATCACTCTCAATTTTTTACAGCAGTTTACTTGGTAAGTCTCTTGCTTATAACTAAGGTTTCAGGGTCACGTCATCAAATATGATGCCACATCATCATGATTTTTGTCAAGGTGTGCAAAAAGGCCCAAAAAAAAAGTCAGACAGATACTTGTGCATCTACATCATGTTTTATTGGGCGCTAATGTGGCATCACATGATTAGTTGCTTTTTAAATTTAAGGAATACATTTCATTTGATTATGGGTAGCCATCGTCAATAGTAACTACTTTAAAGACACAACTATTGGTCCAATATTGTTAAAAATCTTGGACATTTTATAAACAAATGCTATCACAACTATTGGAACATGCACAAGTACTAGGTTCTTTCCCCTATACAAACTTATAGCTCTATCAAACCCAATAAATTGTTTACATTATTGCAGTGAGATTAATTTAGTGTCTCCCTTTTCCTTTTTAAATATACTATTAAACTTCTATGGCAGCTCATAGAGCTCCAACCCTTTTAGGTTTATTATTAAGTTTATTATTTCGATTATTTTCGAATCTATTTAAAAATAAGTATCTATATCATTTATTTCTTTAAAACAATTGTTATGCTAACAATAAATCATCAACATTTGTGAAAGAAACTAGTAAGAAAACTAATCAAGCATAGGGCATTGTCTAGATGTAGCGATGAAATGAAACATCTTATCACATTTTATACGAAATAAACCATGAGTATTTTGTTATGAACCTATATTACAATCTTTTAAATATTCTTCAACAATAATTCTTAGTATCTCAAATGTGAGTGAATCTAATTAATTAAAATTTATTTTGAAAAGAACACAACCTTATAACAAATATCCTTGGAATCATCAAGATTTGTTTGCATATTCTGACCAAATTTAATCTATTTATATATTTCCTAAATTTGATTTTATTATGGAGGAATTTGGTACTTTTGTTACCTTCTTTTAGCCAATGTTACTTGGACTTATGTTTCCCAGAAAGTTTTTTCCTTGCTAATACTTCTACTTGTTGAGACATAATTAGTTTTTCTTCATGATGGGATTCTTGATTCATACCCTTCATTATGAATTCTTCATTCACATTGGAAATTTTCTCTTATATTTACTCGTTTTTCAAAAAAAATGTTTTTGAAATGTTGTTGATTTCAATGCTTTCAATAATTATTAATGTAAGTGTGATTTTGAATAGTGTAAACATCTTCAATCCATTATGTACCTTTGGATCATATTTCCACCATCTCTTTGTTGTTTCCATGAAATATAAATTCTTGAACCATATATTTTTAAATTTGAATGGACTATTATCTACCTTTTTCCTTCTAAAAGCAATAATTGGATGTGTAAATGATCCAAACTAGAAGTAGGGATAAAAGAGAACTCATGTTGAAGTGGATAATTAGCTTGGTCGCCATTGCAAAGTAATGGATCTGACCTCTTAGCAATATAATTGAACCCCCAATCTCATGTTAGTCTTATTAAAGTTGTCATTCTTGGGAATGATATCTTGAAAATTCCATGAGTTTACAAAGTCCATAAAATTATTTGGGAATTGAATGAGAATTATTGATTCCACCTTTCTTGTTTGAATTATGGAGTTGCATAGAAGTCCCCTCAATTACATCTCAAATTTAATTCTTTTCTTTTTAATTTGGAGTTTGTAAGGTCTAAATTAGACCACTATGTTTATTAAAATAGTATGTTGATCAATTTATTATTATTTGTTTTTGTGCCAGTGATATGTTCTGGTAATAATAAGGTAAAGAATGAGTAGGGAACTTCGAAATCAAATTTTTGTATACATTTGTACATGAATGGCCTAGGGGCTGCTAATTTTAACTTAATAATGGATATTATATAAGATAGAGCTAACAAAAAACTTTAGGTAAGCTAAAGGAAATATAGGTGAAACATGTGGTACCCCTTATATAGGTTAAACAAGTCATTCTTTTTGTACTAGAATCAAAGAACATGGTGCAGACCTCAAACATGAGCGAGTCCTTAAATCAACTCTTGTTGAACACTCTTCTTCAACCAAACACCACATTTGTTTAGAAAACTTTCAAGTCTTGTGCAAAGAGGATAGCATTTTTAAAAATAAACTCAAGGAAGCAATAGAAATTAGTTTTCATCCCACCAACCTTAATCGAGATGAGGGTTGGAATCTTAGTCCTTCTTGGCATCCATTATTATCCAATTTGAGAAACCACCATCACCACCCCTCTTGATTCCTCCCTTTCTTCTTTTCTCTACTTTCCCTCTTTCTCCTCTGTGGGTTTCCTTTATTTTCCTTCTCTTTCTTTGAGTTCTCGTATCTTGTTAATACTTAATAACATAGGGACTATATTGTTAAATATATTCATATGTTATTAATTATTAACTTGCCTCTTGTATTTCTTGTCCTCTCTTTGTAGGTATTTTGGTCCTTGCTCCCCTAATTTTTTTTGCGTGGTCCCCTAATTTTTTTTGCGTGGTCTTTTTGTCCTCTCTCCCCTAAAATTATTTAGCTGGTGTTTTTGTCCTCTCTTATTGTTAATTCTTTAATGCTTTTCATTTTCATCATTTAATAATAAAGTATTTATTTATTTTCATTTCTTCCTTTCATTAATAAAGTTTTTAAGTTTTTTGTTATATAAAATTAAAAGAAAATTAATAAATCTTGAAACCAAATAACCCATCTTTTAAACTTTTTATCAATAACTTTTAGCTCTCATTAATTGTTATATAATAATTTTAGTTAAATTTTAGCTATTAATAAAAAAAAAATTAATATAATGAACCTCAATAATTAGTTAATTTAATTGAGCTTATAGAAAAATCTTTTAATATATTATTCATTTTTTTAGTTTATTTAAATTTTTTTTATACAATTGAATATCTCATATTATTATTATTATTATTATTATTATTATTATTATTATTATTAGTGTCTATAAGCTCTCCTCTTTTAATCTTAATCTTCTTTTCAAAAAGTCAAACCATTTTTCAAATAGGTTTTTTCTAGTTTAGTGCTATTTATTTCATTTGTTTTGGGGGTGTCTTAGTTTATTTTCCTCTTTTAGTTTATTTTATAATTATTTAGACTTAGTCATCCCTTGTGCCCAAACTACGGTCATCCTTCCTATCCTCCCCCCTCTCTCTTTTTAGCTCTTCTTGGTCTACAACAAATCATTTTTCTCTTAAGCTCTCTCTTATCTTGATGATGAATCAAGAAAGGTGATTTGAAATGTTGATGAAAAAAAACACAATCAAATCCCTCAATTATTCTACAACAACAAGATGGATTGTGGAAACTTTATGTCTTTGATTAGAGGAAATATGTTGACTCTATTTTGCATGTTTTTAGTATGGTTGATTGTAAACCAATCAATGTTCATATTTATATTGGAACAAAGTTATCTATTGGGTCATGTACATCTACACCTAGTGATATGGAGGATATGACTCATGGTTCTTATGCTAGTGTGGTTGGGATCCTCATGTGTGATATAGTCTACACTAGACTACACTTACCCAAATAGTGGGAGCCAATTGAGTAATTCTATTTTATAGGGATCACTAGATAGTGACAAAGAGAGTCTTCATATATTCAGGAGTACCTCAAAGTACTATATATATTATTAAAAAGGTAATGTCTTAGGGAGCCTACAACACGTAGTGCTTATTTAGGGATATATGGATTTAGATTAGGCAAGGAATATTAATAGCAAGAGGTCTACCAATGGATTTTGTTTAGCCTATCAAGTGGTGGAGTGAGGTAGAAGAGTATATGATAGGTTGTTACTTTATCCACTATAGGGGTAGAGTACATGGTAACTACTCATTATTTGAAGGAGTCCATTCATATTAAGAGATTTGATTCAAATATTTAATTGAGTTAGGGAGAAGTAAGAGTTTACTATAAGGCCCAACCTTGTTATTCTTGTAGTACCTCTTCGGGTACTAGTTGGATCTAATATTTATAGTTAGTTGAATCTCTTGGTGAACCTAGTTACCCTTGTTATAGTGTAATTTTAGAAACTTCCTAAATAAACATCAAGGATGACTCCTTGACAAGAAATATCATTATGTAATTGTGCATAATTATAAAGGTTTTAATTTTTTATTTGATTCAATTGAGGTGTGAGATCCGTACTACTATTGTAAAACTAGTCACACTCTTTACACTTAAATGATCTTGTTGACCTTATTCGATTGTGAAACTTCATGAGAACCTCTAAGATTTTAACTTTTGATTCATAATTTTTATATTGATTATTTTCAATTATTAGATATTATAATATGATTATTTAACTTAATTTATGTTTGATTAATGGGTTATTTCTGATTAAATTAGGATTGGATAAAGTGATCACAATATAGTAGTAGGAGAATTTTGGATAGAGTTTGAGGTGGAAATGTATGCTATTATTATTTTCTAATAAATTATTTCCTATGCTAGTGGTATTATATTATTTGGCATGGGATTGTCTATGAGAATTATCATGACCAATAAGATCCTTAGGACCTTGATTATTGAGTATTAACAATTAAATAACTCAAATGACTACAATATTGGTGTGAATAAAAACCTTGTGCATAGCTAACTCTTACTAGGGGAATCATTCACATGTTAAGTTTACTTAGGTCCTAGGATTCTTTCTAGAAGACTTAGTTGTCATTTCTTGATCTTACCTTTTTGAATTTTATGTCAAGTTAGTTACCTCATGTCATAGGATTAGGACACTTTCCATGATCTTGTCTAATCCTATGTCTCACCTTGGCTATCTAATTAAGAGATTCTTATTTGTAAATCAATTCCAAGATATTCAATTCCATTGCAATCTTGAACATTGCATATTGATCTCTTTGTTCTTTTCATTTAGCCTCTAGATCTCAATTGATGGTTATGCTTAGCCAACTCTCTCAATTGAGTAATCTTCCCAATATATTTTAAATATTATTAGTCTTAAAGGACCAAATAGACAATAGAGATTAGAGCAAAGTGAATTATGTAAGTACATTTTTTTCTAGATCGAATTCATTCCATAAGCTATTTCTATACAGACATGGTTTTTACCTACATAGAATTCTTCAATTATTGTAGTTTAGATACAATGAACTCATTTTGAGATAGTTAATTTACAAACATTGACAATTGAGTTCTAAATGACATCAATATTGTTTCTTCATTATTGTTCCCATAATTAAGTTTTCTAATCCTTCATTTAATTCCAAACATTTATTACATATTTATCACTCTCAACTTCAATAATTAATATAGATATATGCTTGAATTATATGCATTTTATTTTAATTATCCTAAATTTACTTTTAAAAATATATTTTCCCTTACAATAATATAAACTAATTTTTATAAAGATAATATAATAATACTTTTTCTAAACAACTTTTTTAAACTTTATCAACCGTTTTCCATACATAAAAAATTCTTAACAAATTTTAGATCTACTTTACCCAACTCTAGGTTGATAGTTTCCTAGATATTGCCAATAGTAGAACGAAATGGACAAGAAATTTCCAATACGGACAACTATAACATACCAGAAATTCATATCCCTATTCCTAGCTGTTGCCAACACGGACAACTATAACATACTTTCCTTTGTAATATTGCACCCGATTCGTACAAATACGAACCAGAAATTCATATCCCTATTCCTAGCTGTTGCCAAGAAAGTGGAATGAAACTGACAAGGAGGAGCAGAAAAATTGCAAATCTGCGTTCAATTAATTTCGTAGATATTGCCAACGAAAGTAGAATGAAATGGACAAGGACGGGCAGAGGAATTGCAAACCTACTTACAACAAAATTGTTTAAATACAAAGCACACAGATTGCAGTCTAGCAAATTTCTGACGAGCACAACTATAATCTACTTGTGTTTCTAACATGGCCTCCATTGATTACGACCTGGAACTGGAAACTCAAATCGCTAAATGGCAGAGCTCTGGGCGTGTAGATGGCCTCATGGAATTCAGTCCTAGACGTCGGAATATTAATTTTCAGATGCAAATGAGTGGGTTGGTGTGGTCGATTGAAGCCCTGCCCCTGCCCAACACCACGGATTATACTTTCAATATCATCGAGGTCAAGCGATCCGAATCCCCTTTCGATTTGTCCAGAGCAACGGCGGCTGATTCACCAGCCAAATTCAAGCTTCTGGTTGTGGCGGCTCAGATGTACATCAGGTCTGTGTTCCGGGGGGAGGAATTGCTGGATAAATTAGATGCTTACTCCCGCTTATTATACCAGGCGGAAAATGATAAGCGGCGGTGGATAGTTGTAGATGCCGCGATCATGGCGGTGGCATGTAAGACAGCGAGAGAGGCAACTCAAGAAGCTGCAGAGGCGGTGGCGGCTTTTCTTGCCGAGTTCATGGAACCGCTGGAGTGTTTTCCTCGGCAGAGTACAGACGAGGGCTGGGCCATCAGCTTTTCTGCTACATAGACATGGGATGCCGTCAAACGGGCCGTGGATGGAGGGGACGTGCTTCAGTGGTGTAACGTTCAGGTCTTGGAGTCAGAGAAAATGATTCACTATTTCGAATTTGAAGTTGCATTACAAGACTTCTTGCAAGGAAACGATGAGATTTCTAGAATTGGCGCTGTCAATAGCCATGTGCTGAAGGTCACCGTGGATTTGGAAGATGACATATCTGTCGCTTGCTTTCAGGAGGGAGTCGAAACCCAGACGTCTTTGGGGTTGGGTTCGTTGTTGCCGTACTTGATCAGAAATTACATTTCGACTGCTCTGGAGAGGAATGAGTACGAACATGGTGTTAATAATATTGTGGAATGTCTGCTACAACATGTAGTTGGGTACCTGACCTTTCTGCCCAGAGTATGCGAAGTTTGTGGGAGCCACTGCTTCTCGGAGTTTTCCTTGACCACAACTTGCAGCTGCCTCTGTGAGGCTCGCAAAGTTGTGCGCAGGGATGGTTTACCCCTGACATGGGCCAGTGATGATCTGTGAAGGAGACAACGATATGTGACAAATTCCGTGAGCAATACGGATGCGGCACAGGAAAGGCTTTCCACTTTGCTTCTCACGGATGACGTTGAAATGGGTTGGACTCCTGACAAGGGGAGAGCAGTGAGGGCAGGGAATGGCGCAGGTCCATGAGGACTCCCAACATGGATGCAGAGACGGCGGGAAATGGATAGCAACTTGCTGGAACCCCAAACGTACAAAGTTACATTCAGATTATGTTACTACTTAATAGTTTATTGTGTATTGGAATCATAAACTTTACACAGTTATGTTACTGCTTAATAGTATATTGTGAATTGGAGTCATAAAACTTTTAGTTTACGTAACTTGAGTTTATCTGTAATGCGATGAAGAAAGATTTTTGTATTTTTTTGTTACAAGAGTCTCATGCTCTTCTTGAGCTTTGTTCTTTTTGGTTACAAGCTATTTGTTATAAATCTGGCACCCATGGCCAAGCCTGTAAATTGTCGGTAAACCTACCCATCAAATACAAAAGCTATCGTTGTACGATGCTGCAATCAAATGGAATATATTACTCCTGTACAACGATGAAAGCATTCAAAATAAGAAAGAGTAACGTAACTTTATCGTACAACCTTCAAAAGTACAGAATTGGACTGAAAGATCGATGCGAGTAGTAGTTTTTCATTGAAAACGAATCAAGAATAGCAATGTGAGAAACGAAGAGTCCCTTGCTTTAAAACTCCCACTCAAAAAAAAATTCCAGAAGTTAAAATCTTATTTGGAAATTTCAAATCACTCTCAATTTTTTACAGCAGTTTACTTTGTAAGTCTCTTGCTTATAACTAAGGTTTCAGGGTCACGTCATCAAATATGATGCCACATCATCATGATTTTTGTCAAGGTGTCCAAAAAGGCCCAAAAAAAAGTCAGACAGATACTTGTGCATCTACATCATGTTTTATTGGGCGCTAATGTGGCATCACATGATTAGTTGCTTTTTAAATTTAAGGAATACATTTCATTTGATTATGGGTAGTCATCGTCAATAGTAACTACTTTAAAGACACAACTATTGGTCCAATATTGTTAAAAATCTTGGACATTTTATAAACAAATGCTATCACAACTATTGGAACATGCACAAGTACTAGGTTCTTTCCCCTATACAAACTTATAGCTCTATCAAACCCAATAAATTGTTTACATTATTGCAGTGAGATTAATTTAGTGTCTCCCTTTTCCTTTTTAAATATACTATTAAACTTCTATGGCAGCTCATAGAGCTCCATCCCTTTTAGGTTTATTATTAAGTTTATTATTTCGATTATTTTCGAATCTATTTAAAAATAAGTATTTATATCATTTATTTCTTTAAAACAATTGTTATGCTAACAATAAATCATCAACATTTGTGAAAGAAACTAGTAAGAAAACTAATCAAGCCTAGGGCATTGTCTAGATGTAGCGATGAAATGAAACATTTTATCACATTTTATATGAAATAAACCATGAGTATTTTGTTATGAACCTATATTACAATCTTTTAAATATTCTTCAACAATAATTCTTAGTATCTCAAATGTGAGTGAACCTCATTAATTAAAATTTCTTTTGAAAAGAACACAACCTTATAACAAATATCCTTGGAATCATCAAGATTTGTTTTCATATTCTGACCAAATGTAATCTATTTATATATTTCCTAAATTTTATTTTATTATGGAGGAATTTGGTACTTTTGTTACCTTCTTTTAGCCAATGTTACTTGGACTTATGTTTCCCAAAAAGTTTTTTCCTTGCTAATACTTCTACTTGTTGAGACATAATTAGTTTTTCTTCATGATGGGATTCTTGATTCATACCCTTCATTATGAATTCTTCATTCACATTGGAAATTTTCTCTTATATTTACTCCTTTTTCGAAATTTTTTTTTTTGAAATGTTGTTGATTTCAATGCCTTAAATAATTATTAATGTAAGTGTGATTTTGAATAGTGTAAACATCTTCAATCCATTATGTACCTTTGGATCATATTTCCACCATCTCTTTGTTCTTTCCATGTGTAACGCCCGTCGTGCAAACCCCAGAGAACTCACACAATGCGTACAATTTTTTTTTTAAATAATTAAATTAAACATGTAACAACACTTAACCATAATTCACATAGCACCTTACATCACATTAACACACTTAGTTCTCTGGGGCATGCGAGGTTACTTCGCAACACCAACCACAAATAAAATAAAGATTACAACAATATCATTTATAATGATAACCAAGGATAAGGATACATCCAATAACCATGATGCGAGAATAATAAACATCGCATAATTACATCCATGATACATCTATTAATAGAGTTACAAATAATCCTAACTATTACATCATTGTTTTAATATTACATTACAATTTTCCTTGACATAAGAATTACATTGAATCTCCCAACAAGGGAATTGATACAAGAACAATGAAATATGAAGTACAACTGGTCACTGGTACAATTCCACTGCAGAAAGCTGAGAAGAAAAGACGCTGAAGGGGAACCCAACGGGTGCGGAGCACGTTCCACCCAACCATGTGAATTACAAGTAACTCACCCCCCGTGCTCAGAGGTGACGAGGAAGTGAACCCGACCATGAATGTCAACCGACTCAACGACAACATGATACATAACAAGTACAACTAAGTATGCAATGCAAAACCATCACGTTCTCAAATCACATAACAAGTAAAACCAAGAAACTCAGCACGATAACATGAAGTACTATCACTTAACAATCAAGAATTAATACACAAGAATTCAAAGAAACATCATAAAGAGATAACATCCAGAGGCAACAACACAAAGCAACAAGGGTGTCAAGTGGAGAGTGTCATCGCATAGCCCTATGGATTCTCGCCCTTCCACCGAAGGCCAAGCACCCATCTTACTCTACATCCCTCGCCTCTTCAATCGGGAGGCTACCGCACATAGGCCACCTTTGAGCTAATAGTCTCCTCAAGCGGAAGATTTTGAGTGACTCATGGACTCATGCCTACTCCCACGGCCTCAAATTTTACTCACTTAGTCTACAAGTGAGCCCCACGTAGCTAGCCGAGGAATCCAAAGTTTTATTATCTTGTGTTTCTTTATAAATCTACCCAACTTCTAAATCTATTGTTTAGGGGTTATCGCTTTGTTTACATTACTCATTCAAGGGCTATCCGGTGCCTTTCCTCATCCCCAGGCTCACCCAAAGAGTCACTCCCTAAGACCCCTAACATAAACCAAACTAGGCAAGGGTTGTACCATATCAGATAAAACAAATAATCTCAAGACCAAATCATGCGAGGCATTAACCATCTCACTATAAACACATAATGAAAGTCTCTACAATTCATGTACAACCCTTTTTAAAACTCATGATACCAAAACACTTGCCACATCAAGGGTACATAAAGAGAGAACATCTACTGACAATAATCTCTAGCCTCTGGAAGCCAAAAGAACGACAATCCACAAACAAGGGAAACAATGAAGCAACAAAAGTAGTCAACCGATTCTCACTCAACTTAAAAATCAACCCAACATTCAACACAACAAAACATCAAATCAACCACAGTTAATCAAGCTCAAATTAAGTTCCAAATCAAATCCAATCTAGAAACAACCATCTGGGCATCTAAGGGAGACCTCAATTTTCTCCTCTCAAGATACCCTTACAGTTGGCACACAAATCACCTTCGAAGAATTCAATTAGGATTAATGACAACAATGTGAGCTTAATAATCAAAACCATTATCTCACAATTCAAAAACCAAACCACTCGAACAATCAATTCATTCGTGCTCACAAGAGTTCTAAGTACCTATCTATACAAAGGGCTTACAAATCAATGGTAAAAAGAGTACAAGGAAAACAAGTTTCAGGAGATTGTCTATCTTCATTTATTTACATTGCCCTTTTTACTAACAAATCATACTTGACAATCATGATCACAGACAACTCATGAATAAGCACCTCCACTATTATATAATTACCACAAGACCAACATTCAAATCATAATCCCAACATATCCTCCAAAACAAGCAAACAATCAACAATTTAATCAAGACAAATTAACCACTACAATCATTTAACAACCCCATAATCATAATGTCACTATTGTTTCCAAATTACAATTTCCACTATATTAAATCAAGACATAAATATATTTCTAACTTAAAATCAAAACTAAAATACAACTTCCAACTCTAATCCATGATAACGCTCGATCCAATTCTCTTTTTAAATAATCTCCTCATTTGCTAATCTACTTAATCAATTGATTATAACTATAGACCTAGTCTTATCCATCATGCATAAACCATACATATGTGCACTTACATACACCCAGTAAATACAATATTGTGAAGACAAAATACAACACCCTTCTAGATGCCCACAAGCTCATCTATAATTGTATAGATGTATTTATATAGTTACAAACAACATCTATATAATTATCTATGTACTATAATCATAAAACTACTTTCAATCAAATTCTAACCCAATTAGCTTAATCAAATCTTCTAATTTTCACTACTTCAGGTCAATATTCAAATTAATTCACTATACAACTCTTTTACTTATAGAAGCAAAAATGTTCACTTGAATAGCAAATTTTCCATCAAAATTAGTTAAAGAACTAAAGAACATATTTTACCATTATCCCACTATGCTCATTACGAGTCATTCAAAAGCAATCAAATTAGATTTCCAAAAGGTATATAAAATAATTTAATTCACCCAACTAAATACCCACCTAATATATATATATATATAATCATAAAATATTTTTTTATAATATTCTATTCCAACTGAACAAATACACCAAAAATCTATATAACATAAAATAATTCATACCCATTAACATTTTATTTACAAATTTATTTATAACAACTTAAATTATATTATAAATAACCATATACAGAATTTAAATGAGATAATTAACTCTTTTTCTAAATAAATAAATAAATATATATATATATATATATATATATTTATATACATATATATATATTTAAATACTAAAATAAATAAA
>VDFB02296923.1:0-13645 GCA_007258455.2 Sequoia sempervirens | reverse complement strand
CAAGAATTCATTGAGCTTGTATACCTATTAAAAATGTTTTTCCTTTTTGTGCCTATCTTTTTTCCAGGAAGTTTATCAAGATATTCTATAGTCACTTCACAAGGCACAAATGAGGAATCCCTAGATCAGTTAAAAGTGATAAGGTCTCCTAAAACTTATCTCATAGTTCCCAACAAATCCTTTTGTGGCTTTTGTAATTTATTTTATCTGAAACCTTCAAATTCCATATGCCTCATTCAATCAAGGTTCTCCCATGATATCTTCCATACTTTCTGAAAGTTGGTCATCCACCACTTTGTTTAACTAGAAAACATGATCTTTGAGTTCCACATACACCTTATATGCATATTTAGCCTATTTCTCGTTAAGTGATTTATCGGGATCATGAAGGATAGAATGACCTTTAATTGAGTCTATAGTCAAATATCGTACTGGTACTATAACTTGGGGAATATGAATCTCTTTTGGCCCAAGTAACCATTTTGTACTCATAATCTCTGAATTTCTTGTTTCAAAAAATTCTAAACTCTGATCAGTTCCTTTGCAGCCTTCGTTTTGAAAGGGAAATGATTCTCTCTGAACCTTCATCTTTAGACTTTATTACAGTGCATTCACATGCTGAGGTAGGTGTTATAAGCCATGCCTTACCAAATGAATCTAAAAGAGTGGTGACACCAAGTAGTGGTATAACAATAAAATCTTCAGTGGGACATGCACTAGAACAAGAAATATAGAAAGGGCTTTACCAGGTGAACCTTTGTCTACAGATATCCCAATCATGGCAAATGATTCTACCATTAGAGTTGTACCAGACCTGTGATTATGATAATAAGGTTTACTTTGCATATGAAACCCAGAAAGCCTTTTGCATTGTAGGTTGGAATCCAACACCATGAGATATAAATATTTGCATGTGTTGTGGAGCTTGACCTGGCTATACAGGCATCATAGGCTATGGAAATGGCCTTAAGAAAAACCATTATTTCCAGGCAGTGCTGGTCCAATCCCATCAACTGAATGTCATCTTGACTTGTACGGAGCAAGAGCATTTTCTTAGTCTTCATCAAGAATAGGCCTGCTTGCTTCTTCACCTGCCTAGATTTTCTGAAGGCTAAACGGGAATACTCATCATAAGCTCCAACACCAATTGCACAAAATTTCCAACATTGACCATAGCCTAGGTGATATGAAATGTAGGAGCCTACAACTTTATCAACAAAATTCTCTTTGGATTATAGAGAGGACTGTGTTGTCATTTGAGATACTGCATTTTCCATATCTGCCATCTCTGACATTGAAATCTTCTAAAAAAAAATGAACAAGAAGTCACATATACTAGGCTTTGATAGTAATTCACAATTAAAGCATTTATATTAGATGTGGAAATACTAAATATATCTTTCAATTCCTGGTGCAGGATTCCAAAAAAAAGTTGTATTATCATGACCAGCAAGGAATCTCATTATAGAGATCAACTATGAGTTGTATAGCTACAAGTACAAATTCTATTGTATTAATCTTCATAATTTCTATCAATTATCTTCTAAACTAATGAATGGTTTTGCCTATATAAGATGATTCTGTGATCTGTACTGAATTCTCTGCATCTTCTTTGGAAATAGATTGGGCAGTCATCAAATCCATGACAGAGAAAAATGCACAACTGACTCTTGTAAAAATAATAACCTTTAAATCCATATCACTATATAGGTACTTAAAATCTCTTCCCAACTCATTGAACATTATAAGTTATCCTCTAAATGAAACTGAAATCAATTAAACTCACAATGATAAAATGCTCTGCTTCAGTAGGGTTAACTATTATATGATAGGTAGGCCATTTCAAAACACCATCATTCCTGAACTTATGATAACAAAATGAAATCAAATGAATTTTTACTGCAACCAAACAGTAGGGTCTGAAAGATATTTCATAACAAGGGAAAGGTTTAAAATTTGCAATGCTAAAAATGTGCGCAACACACCCAAGCTATGAGGGGATATGTTGGGACTCAATATTTTAATCTCAAAAAATTTCATAGAATCTCTCTTAGTTTGTTTACTTAGGTTTCTTTTGACCCATATTTATAACCAATCTAACAAGTGTTTGTATGAGCCCTCATTATGTGTTTTGAGTAAGTGTGCGCTATTAAAGCTAAAATCCACTCAATTCTATGAAATTTCCAAGTATGAAATTTTCTTGAGTGTTTTCTATGTTTTTTCATGAATATATAATTTTTTTCTTTGATGTCATAGCTTTCATCTATTTATTTGTATCCTTGCATATGTGCCTTAGAAAATTTTCATCACCAAGGTATCATACTTTTTCCTACACTGATACCACTCCCATCACATCTCTAATCCCTAATCATTTCCACTAAAATGCCTAAGTCCTTTATTTTCATTGAGTTTCCCCTTCCACAAGTACTTCTTCCATCTTCACCCTATCATCCCAATCTTTGATCAAAAAATTGCCTAAGTATTTCAAACCAAGGAATTAGACCCACTCTAACAAAGATTGTACCTCATTTGGTCCTTCCCCAAGTCTCGGTCTCTACCTCATTTTCATTAAGTATTTGACAAAGTCAAGGTTGCAAACTTCCCTTCTCTCATGTATCCCTTTCATACCTTCCCTAATTCCCTGAAACCTTGTTGATCTCTTTGTTTTTCCTTTCAAAGTTGAATTTCTACTCTTCCACTTCACCTTGGTACCTATCATGAGGTACTCCTAACCCCTAATCCTCAACATTCTAAAAGTATTAACTTATTTTTATGATCTCCCTTTTGGACTTCCTCCATTCCCCCTACCTCCATGTCATGAGTTTCTTGCTACCTCCAACTCCTAATAGCTCAACCAAGTGCATCAGGTATGGCTTTTCCCTAACCCCTATTAATTCAAAACTCTCACATATTTTTTTCAACTTCCCACCAACTCATTGGAAAGGTTATGTGTATTAAAAATGTCCAAGTACACCAAAAAAGTAGTGTCAGCTAACAGAGATGTCATTTCACTACTAAAGACTTTTCCACTTGGTTTTGGTGCTCAATTTCAAAGATATTTTTAATGAATAAAATTGATAAGTGGTTATGGTTCTGTTTGACGACTACTTTTTTCCTTACACCTACTCATGATCACTCAAATAGTTAATTTTGTGCCCAACCCATAGTGCAAGTGGCAACAAATATTATAGTAACCATCATGACAGTGATAAAGGTGACCAAAGTGATAGAGATCAAATTTCTACATTTTTCTCAAGTGGTAATGATGACAATGGCTCAAATTATCCATTAATACTTATTGCTAACCTTTGCAACTACCCAACATGATTTGATTAACTTCCATGATGAATATTTTATGTTGCAAGTGCATATTTGAAGAAAAGAAGCAAGGTAAAGTGTAAAATGACACACCTATGTTTAATGTGATCATTAGGTTTTTATATCCAAGTGAATTTGTACCAGTTTATAGATCATTAATGGTATATTTTGTAGACCCTTTCAGCTCTACACACTCAAAAAGTTGTAGAAGCATCACCTAAAGTGATAGAGATCAAAATGATGATTTTCTTAATCCATTTGAACTGCTATGGGAATCCTAATGACATTGTTTCAAGTGTAGACATTAATGATAGCATCGGCAATTGTCTAAGTTATGCCTATAGCACTCTTCCATCACTCTTCCTTAATTCATCCTAGTTTCCTAGGCCAAAGGTCTATATATTTATAGGTTTTCTTATTTGTAAGGGTTGGTCATTTTAGGTTTTTATTGTATTATGCAAAATATTTTGGAGTTTCAATTTTTATAGTGTTTCTACCATTAAATCTACTCTCTAAGCTATCTTAGGATAAGGTGACATTAACCTTGCGATCCTATGTCATTTATATTTCTACACATTCCTTGGAATATGTTCTAGGGGACATGAGAGAAAATTATTAAATTTTGGCATGTTGTAAGTATATTTTAAAGAGAGGACTTAATTTTGGTGGACATTACACATCAAAAATGGATAAGACATATTTCTTAGGTTTCCATTTTGGAATTTGAAAGTTATTTGATGGGGCACCCAATATTAGAGAAGAAAAGGTGTACATTGGTGTTCCATCAAGGAGCAAAAAGGTCATCAGAGCATCCAGAAAGTCAAGAGTTGGATAGACTATGGGCTAGGCACCCATGTGGGAGTATAGGAATTTCATTTAATATTTTATTATTTCTTTCAGTTGTCCAAGAAGAAGGGAATGGGTTTTTTCAAGTGGTTTTGTACCTCTTATTTTGGTCTACCATTTGCAATTTTACCTCCCACAAGTTCTCTATAAATTGGAGCAATGAGATAGTAGTTTTATGTTGAGTTCTTGTAGGTAATATGGTGTTGTCAGTTTGATCAAAGATCAATAGTGGAGTTCATTTTTGTGTATTCTCATTTTAAGATTAATAATATATACTTGCCCTCTTTTCTCATGTGGAGTTTTCTCTTGAAAGGATTTCTCCAAGTAAATTTGGCTTCACATTTTGTTTTTTGATTTTTCTATGATGATGAATGTTGCAATCACATTTTTAAATCTGATTTAGTAATTTTATTTTCAGATCTAAATCACTTGCAAAAATTTGTATCGTAGCTTTCCTTCACCTTATTTTCAACATTTGGTATTGTAATGGCGTGAATTTGCACTCCTTGGAAACTCCCCATTTTCATACCCTTCACCTTAGAAAATATAATTTTGATTATGCAAACCCGAAATCTGCCCCTTTTCCCCATCCACCCAGTAGCCTATTTGTGTGTCAGTGGAGGAGTTTTGTTAGGGAGATGCACGCGTTGCGTGGATGTCTACATGTCGCGTTGTCGTCCTAATAGGATTCCTGCCTCTAGAATCTACATAGGTGTTACACTCCTCCATTGGATGCAAAGTGTAATGTTTGTTGCTCCCTTGACTGACTTCAAATGACCCTTTTACCTCCTTTCATTCAAATTTCCTATCCTTCCATTCTATTCAACTTCTAGATAGAATTCACTCTACACACTTGCTCTCTACTTCATTCTTAGCACTGTCAGGCTTTACCACACCTCCATTGTAGTTGCAAGTTATTGTTTTGTTGGCTTCTCCTCTCTATTGTTGCGACAGCATTGGCTTTGGAGAGCTTGCAAGCTCACACCTTCCTCCATTTGCCTTGCATAGTTTAAGATGGCCTTAAGTCAAATCAGCCCTAAGTAGTGTATGTGATAGATGACCTTCATTCGAAGCACTAAATGAGAAAACTTTGGCCAAAGTAGTGGAATGTACGAGTCTCCACTATAGTTAGTGTGATTGTTGAGACTCCACTGTCAGTTCACCGTGATCCAGTATTACATGCTAGTTCAAGATTGTGGGATTACAAGTTCTAGTTATGTAGGACACATCACTATGCTCAGTTGGTTGTTGCTGTCAGTTACTCTACCAATCTCTTCGTCAAAGGGAAGGGCCATCTATCAAATGATAGATGTGCAGGGGACCACATTAAGAGTCTGTGGTTGGTGGAAAAGCACCTGAATGATGCTTCTCCTCTACAGCAGGTGACAGAAGAACCAAGATTTGAAAGGTAGGATCCTAGACCGTCTTACAACTATTTGTTCCAAAGCTCATTGAGCCATGTATGTAAATGTATGCATTCTTGTAATGATTTAACTTCTGAATTGTTGAAATAAAAGGAATCCTTATTATATTATGTATGCATCTTTGTTCGTATATTTTCAAATAAAGAATTTTTTTTATTGCAATGGCTTGTTACATAGTTTATTTACTCGTAAGGTGAAAATTAGAAATTTTTACTTCATAGAAGGCTTGGTATGTAGTGTGACAGGGTGGGTGGGAGGATATAGTGGAGTAAAATGGGTGGGAGGTAAAAATAGAAGGTGTTTAGTTCAGTCCTTTGTTCACTCATCCCGGTACTAAAATGTTGCAGTTCGGGGATGGAGAGAAGGTCCTAGCGAGGCAGGCCTATAGTTTCTCTGGCCCTCCCTTCAACAAGCTGGATGGTTGAAAGGACCTCCCTACTATTCTAAGGGGCACCCTCGGTCTAACATCAATCCTAACTACTTATGGCTATCCGCCCAGGGCCTCAACCGGGGCTATAGTTCCCTCCCACCCGGTCAAAGAGTAGGGGCCAGTCGTCAGACTCAACCGGAGCTCACACTTACTTCCATTCTCTCAACAGCAGGAACTCGACTGTCTGTCTCTCAACAGCAGGAACTCGACTGTAGTGTGAAGGAGCATGAACCCTTCCAACCGGTAGCTGGCCCTACCCTCTGTTGAGGAGCTACCCGGAAGGCCCTACTATTCTAAGGGGGATTGTTCGTTCGGGCTGGCCCACACCCCAGATTTCTACTAGTCTAGCAAACTAGCTGCTGAGCTACGATCGAGACGAACTAGCTTCTGAGGGCAAGCCCAGAGAACAAACAGTTAGGTCAGAGAATTCACGAGGTTGGGAGGGAGGCCTAACTAGAAGAGTATACAATTAGGAAGGAAGGTCCTCGGCCCCACGGACAAAGACACGTCGCCATCTCACCCTCTCACCCCAACAATAATCTACCTCCCACAAATCCGGTGGGGTTTGTGGCCGCCGGTTGAACTAACGAGAATTTCTAATCGACCAAACGAAGAAATAGTTTTTGAGAAACTACCCTCCTAGAAAAAGGAGTTCAATGGCTAGATAGTTTAGATCACCATCGAGAGAAGTCTGCATCACCTGGAGGTGTAAGGGTGGCTACCATCCTTCATGGGCAAGGAACTATAGTGACTCCTCATTGAGTTCCATCCGGAGCTAAGAAAATAAAACAACATATTTCAAAGGGTATCCATACTTAGACTAAAGGGTTTGAAATTTTGAGGAAGATTGTGAATGTTTGTTTGTAATGTTTTTTTGGAACCAAGCAAAGTGTTAAACTAACTCACAAGCATTTACCACCCTAGGTTCAGAAGATACTACTTTTTGAATCCCCACTTAGATTTCTCCAAACACTAAGACAATGTGAATAGTTAGAGATTTGGTCACACTAGCTCCCCCTTACACGACACACAATTCTCGGGTACACCAAATCTCAAATCCTTAAGTTCCACAGAGATATGAAGGATTTTTTGTTTCTACAATGAATAGTAAAATGTGGGGCAGCTTCAGAATAACCGTTCCTACACTAGCAAGCATAATGGTTCATAGTAAGGACTTTCGTACAAGGTGGCCACACATGAGAAAGATTAGCTCAAGATTATTTCAATCGGGGAGGCCTCTGAGTCCCTTCCTAAGAAAGGATTTTGATGTGTAACATGGACACTAGCAGTGGCACTTGTCGGTATGACACATCCGCACCTATTGCTTATGAATTTCGTCACAAACACATTTTTATATAGTGGTTCAAAAGAGCTTGGCTTTATCTCATTACCGCTTGGGTCGTTCCCACCTTTCAAAGTAGAATTGGCAAGCCCTCTAAAGGTTACACATATTTGAAGCATAAAAAAAAAATTCATCACCCAATATTGCCAATAGGCACGAGGGGAGAGGATAAGCACTTCAAAGCAATAAAAATAGACTTGTGTGTTTCTCTTCACCCAAGATCACACGAAGCACAAGGGGATTGGATATACACAACAAGTATATTTAAACAAATCAAACACATGTTCATTTAAATCCATCATAGCAAAATGAGTTCATTTTAAACACCAAACGAAGTGTGGGAGTTGTATTTGTTCAATTTTAAGCCAACAAACATTGTGATGTGAGGGTTCAATTTTAACCAATTTGAACGTTCATTTTAAAATCCAATTGAAAGCTAGTGTGGTCCTAAATCGTGAAATAAAAAGCATGATAAATGGTTTATAATTGCCCTAAAAGTGTCACAACACTTGTTACAATTATAATTCAAATGGTAATATGCTTCTTCAGTTCAAACTATATTGCTCCAACCTACAAAACTAATTAGTCTAAAAAGCAAAAATGAGAAGTCAAAGACATGTTAGCGATCAGATAAAATAAAAAATTTAAAGCACACGTCAAAATTTAAAGCAAATATAAAGGTTTGGTTCAATTTCATCCAACTTTGACAGTTAATTCATTTTATCCTTTCACTAAGTGTTGAGAAACATTTTTAGAAAATTAGATTATAACAACTTGAGATAATGACAACTTTCTCAAATCTTGATCAATTTTGAAATCATAAAATGTTTCAAGGAAAGCTAAACATGAGATCTTCAAAACCTAGCAACCTTTTTGCAAGATTAATCATATAAAATTTATTAAAAATTAAGGAAAAACGTGCATGCCAATTTTGTTCATCGTATATACGAAAGGCGGATGACTAGCCAAAGGGGCAACAACGAGTGTCGTACTAGGAAAATTACTAGGTTCAACACGTAGTGAGTCACTCTTGTTAGGAGGATCATCATGGTTATTGTCATCTAAGCTCATGGAAGAGGAAAATAAAAATTTCAGCTCATTACACACTTCCTCATCAATCTTAATAATCTCATCATCATCATCATCCAATTTTATCACAATAGGAGGTCTAATGATAATGTCCATAGAGGTTTCATGTTTCTTTTTGTGATGATGGAGAATCGTCATATTTTGTTTGAGTTGGTATTTGATCTTGGTTTGCTAGTTTTTTCTTTTCTTTTAATTGATGACCAATAGCATGACATCTACGCTTACGCTCTTTAGCATTTATGGTTCTTTTTGCATGATTTTCAAGTTGTGATTGTGCAGGAGTGGGTTTATCAACCATTGGTTTATTTTCAAGTCCCACAAGGGAGGAACGGAAGGAACCGTCAAGGGTTGGGAAACCACTTTCTCTTTAGGTTTATAAACATGTTTGATATTAGGAGGCACAACGGGCATTGCATGGTTATCTCTTGGTCTCTTATAGGATTTAGTTGAAGAAATCATGGTTGATTTGTCTTGGTTACTTGGAAGAGCTTTCATGGTTCAATCATAGTTTCACTAATGATAGGAGGTTCAATCATAGATTTAGGAATGTTGCTAAGAGATAATTCTACTATGTGCTTTGCCTTGAACTTTTGGTAAGATTTGAAAAAAAAATCCTCACAAGGCTTGATAGGTTCCATAGGTTTAGGTTAGAATAAATCCAATGAAAAGCTCCCACGAGAAGACAAAGGACTAAACCCACTATGATGCACTGTAAAAATTTTATTGCCAAATGGAAATTTCAAGCATTTATGTACCACCGATGAGATGACATCCAGGGATCATAGCCATGGGTAGCCTAGCTTCACATGGAATTGGTCTAATGATGGGATGATAGATAATGAGACATTTAACTGCTTTGGTCCAATTTTTAATGGGAGAGTGATCGAACCTATCATAGGGAAATCATGTTATCATTAGTCATGTCTTTTAGTTTGTCTTTTGAATGCAAATTTTATTTTGAATAATGTAGTACTGTTTTGACCAATTTATGTGAATGCAAAAAAATATAATTTTAGAAACTAAAACTGAGATCTGCAAACAGAAAGATATAAAGTAGACAGAGACAAACTTATGCCCAAAAATTTAGAAATTGACTTGTGCAATGACATATTCGCCCAAAGGCAAATGGGTTTTTGCATAGGGGTTGGAAAAATTAAAATATGAGTTTTTGAGTTAATGTTTAAGGTCACTATTTCAGGTTGCGGATAGATACTTCTATTTCAGGTTGTGGATAGATACTTTCAATTACAAGTTTCTTGAATTTAATGATTAGATGCAAATGCAATTTGATGGAAAACAACAAGAAAAATGATAAAAAAAATTGATGCAATTTTGATTGAATTTTCTGATGTAAATGATTGAAAGACACTAATATGTAGACTACTATGTAAAATGAATGCAATATATTTGCAATATTTTTAGATTTTTGTGATTTTAAAGGATGAAAAATATAATTTTGAATGATAAAAATGCAATTTTGAAACCTAAATGAGATGCAAGACTAACTAATTCAAATCCTAGATCTAGGGTTTTAGAGACTTCCAAATCATAATTTATGATGTACAATGTCAGGTTCACCAAAATGAAATGAAAAATTTAAGTAGTGTTGTGTGTGGGTGTGGGTGATATGTGGAATGATCTAAGGGTTTAAACACACTTACACTTTCCCTAATTTCATTAGAAAAAGAGATCTCCCAAGGATAGGATTGACTTTCAAAATTGAGGTGAGTCAACCCTATTAGGAAGGTATGTTATTTTCTTATGATAGAAATGACTGGTTGACACTTTTTGGAGATAATTTCAAATGTACTAAATAACTAAATTGCATAGTCTAACACTTGAAATGCATAATATTATGATCATAGAAATGGAAATAGTAATTTACAGGTAGATCTGAGAAGGGAAAAATGGTATGCACTTGACCTAAAAACTAGGTTTCGAGCTCTATAGTAGGACTAGTTCACCCTAGGGCAAATGGGTCCTAGTGCAAGGGTCCAAAATCTAATTTTTCAATCCTCAGATCCCAGATCTAAGCTTTTGATTTCTCCAGGTTTGACTATTGGAAAGTTAGAAAATAAAATTTGTAGGTGAGTTTATGTAGCTTGATAACAATATTGACAACTTTGACAACTTTGCAAAATTTATCTTTTGATCAATCTTTAGTCCTTCACCTATAAATCTACACATGCGAAGAGAGAAGAAAAATGTTTGTTTTTGGGTGAATGGGGGTTTTCCTTAGTCAAAACCCATGTTGGTAATTAAACCTTGATGATGAAATAATGATGAATGGAAGGAATTGATGAATGAACAAAGCTTTTTCACAACTCACCAAATCCTTAATGGTTGCCCTTAGAGGACTGAATTCTAACACATCTCTCTAAGGTCAGGATCTTGCATGAATTGGCTTGATTACTTGCATGATTTGATACTTGAATGCTTGCTTCAATGCTTGAAACCTGCATCATAATGTTAGCACCAAAACATGACATGAACACACATGAACTTTGACATGATGATATGATCTTGATTGCTATTGTAGATGACTAATAAATCTGCTCTTCAATGCTCTTAACAATAATATTTGCTCTTATGATCTCTTGATTATGCAACTTAGATTTTAATTGATAAAATAACTATGTATTTATAGGCATTTATCTAATTTCTTGAAAATTAGATTCCAAAAGTCAACAACTAAAACTTGAATTTGAATCATTAAAATTTTTCCAACAACATATTAAAAATTGGGTCCTAGGACCTAAGTCTAGGACACTCAATTTCCAAGGTGTTTGAATTAATGTTAGCATTTGTTTAATATAGGTTTCCCTTTCAGAAAATGAGAATAATAAGGCTTTAGAATGCATAATTTGGTCAATTAGAAGCTTATTCAAGTCCAATTAATTAAGGGGATGCATGCATAGTGTGAAATTGTAAAGGTGTACAATTTTCTACAATACACTAGATAATTTTATTTTTCCTCTATATATCTTAAAATAATGATGAAAATACCTCATCCATTTTGAATTTAGAGGTATTATTTCAATCACCAAGTGATCACATGCTTTTGTAAAAGAACATAACAACTTCATTGAACAATCATCTTCCTTCATCTTCACTCCTACAAAATATAATTGGATAACAATCATTTTGAAATTATTTAATCATTTTGAAATTATTTAGGTGCTTGGCAACATAAAAAACATCCTTCATCCTAAGGGTCTACAAATTCTTTCTCAAGAAAATATTATTTACTAGGGATTTGGCCTAATGAAGCTTACCCAATTTCTTCTAAATACCTACAACGTTGGATTCTTCATGTACATTAAATAATATGAAGTAGTCAAATAAAGCCTAATGAGACTCTTCACTTTTCTATCTTTTTCCCCATACTTCTTGTGAATAGATTTGGATCTAGCTATTGTAACCAATAGGTATTTATCTATGAGCATGTCCTCCATCTTCATTTTCTTAAGCTCAAATTTTGTACAAACAAACTTCTCCATTCCTATCCTTACTATGCTTCATGTCATCCAACAATAATATCTCCTTCCATGCTAGCTCACACTTAATCCAATATTAGTACAACAAATCCTTGTCCCTAACACCTAAAATATAAGGTGATAAGTATATATTACCAAATGGAAGGAAGCAAAGGTTTATAATATGCTTCCTACACTAATCTATGAGAGGATGCATATGCAAAAAATAAACTATTCATATAGTTACAAGGAAATGACCATAAAATTAATATATCATAGCATATTGATTTATTTAGGGAAAACCCTTTCAAGAGAAAAAAAAAACCCCACAATATATAGCAACTCAATGTATTATTTTGTATTAAAATTTATAATACACTTTCAAATTTTAAGCATTTATAGAAATATTATCAAACAAGGATCCAAAGTAATTTTAGTAGCATAACAATACCTACATAACTCACTATCAAAACCTCCATCTAAATAACCCCGTAAATAGAAGATAAAATGCATAGATCTATCAAATATTAATTATGAAACCATGAGCTAAAACCAACCAAAATGTGGTGCCCAAATCCCAAGATAATCCCACAAGATAAATTACAACATATTCCTTACACTTGCTATAAATTTGTCATAATACATCCACTAACTTTGGCATTCCAATTTGGATCAATTATCCATATTTAAATATACATTTTAATATGTAATAATGCATCATAATTTGATCAACAAGTGTAACTCCCTGTTACTTGCTTTTATGTGTCATAGATGTTTTCATAGTTTTAATGTAGGAGGCCCAACTTTCAAAGGCTCTATCTTTTGATCCAGGAGGCTAATTGGGCCCTTTCATTAAATTGTAGATCACAAATAGATTTAAGTGCAAAGTATTAGGGGAGTGATGCCAAACAACTTGAAATATTTAGTTTGGCCAAAAATAACCTCTATAGCCCAAACTTTAAGTTTTTTAGATATTTTATATTCTAAAGATTATATTTTTATATTATTGACATTAAAAGCAAGGTTGAGATACCTTTTCTAACATCTCTATAAAAATTATTCACCTCCAAAATTTCATGAAGTTGCACCACCTCTCTATTGAATCTCCTTGTCAAGTTTTGGGTGTCATCCTTGATATTTCCCCAATTGAAATGTGTTTCCTTAGATAACTTATTCACTACCACTAAGATAGAATCATGTTGATTCCTACTCTTAGGAAATCCTATAAAAAACCATCAATATCATAAATCATTTGTGGAAAGTCACACCATGAAGGTACTGTGACCAATGACATAGTATAGGTTAACTACACCTAATCCATATGAATTCGAGGCATATTTTTAACCCACTAAGCATCAATCCCAATAAGATCATTCACTGTAAACAAAGATAAAGAAGTCATTAAAACTAACATTGTAAATCATGAAAGCCTGGAAAACCTCTAATCTAAGACATTGAAACTTATCCTATTGGGGGAGTGGTGTTGGATTGATGTGGAATGGCGACCCTTTCCCAATCCCTTGGATAATAGGCTTGTTTAGATCAATTCTATTGGAGAGAATCGATGAAACCGATGAAAGATGTGTGATGAAACATGATTTAAAACTAAATGAACATGATGCAAGCTATTTTAACATGATGTATGCTAAGATAATTGATATGGGTATATGCAAATCTACTCTAAATGAAGTTTAAGCTAAAAAAGATTCAAACCCTAATT
>VDFB02296922.1:0-10479 GCA_007258455.2 Sequoia sempervirens | reverse complement strand
AATCATTTTGAAATTATTTAGGTGCTTGGCAACATAAAAAACATCCTTCATCCTAAGGGTCTACAAATTCTTTCTCAAGAAAATATTATTTACTAGGGATTTGGCCTAATGAAGCTTACCCAATTTCTTCTAAATACCTACAACGTTGGATTCTTCATGTACATTAAATAATATGAAGTAGTCAAATAAAGCCTAATGAGACTCTTCACTTTTCTATATTTTTCCCCATACTTCTTGTGATATAGATTTGGATCTAGCTATTGTAGCCAATAGGTATTTATCTATGAGCATGTCTTCCATCTTCATTTTCTTAAGCTCAAATTTTGTACAAACAAACTTCTCCATTCCTATCCTTACTATGCTTCATGTCTTCCAACAATAATATCTCCTTCTATGCTAGCTCACACTTAATCCAATATTAGTACAGCAAATCATTGTCCCTAACACCTAAAATATAAGGTGATAAGTATATATTACCAAATGGAAGGAAGCAAAGGTTTATAATATGCTTCCTACACTAACCTATGAGAGGATGCATATGCAAAAAATAAACTATTCATATAGTTACAAGGAAATGACCATAAAATTAATATATCATAGCATATTGATTTATTTAGGGAAAACCCTTTCAAGAGAAAAAAAAAACCCCACAATATATAGCAACTCAATGTATTATTTTGTATTAAAATTTATAATACACTTTCAAATTTTAAGCATTTATAGAAATATTATCAAACAAGGATCCAAAGTAATTTTAGTAGCATAACAATACCTACATAACTCACTATCAAAACCTCCATCTAAATAACCCCGTAAATAGAAGATGAAATACATAGATCTATCAAATATTAATTATGAAACCATGAGCTAAAACCAACCAAAATGTGGTGCCCAAATCCCAAGATAATCCCACAAGATAAATTACAACATATTCCTTACACTTGCTATAAATTTGTCATAATACATCCACTAACTTTGGCATTCCAATTTGGATCAATTATCCATATTTAAATATACATTTTAATATGTAATAATGCATCATAATTTGATCAACAAGTGTAACTCCCTGTTACTTGCTTTTATGTGTCATAGATGTTTTCATAGTTTTAATGTAGGAGGCCCAACTTTCAAAGGCTCTATCTTTTGATCCAGGAGGCTAATTGGGCCCTTTCATTAAATTGTAGATCACAAATAGATTTAAGTGCAAAGTATTAGGGGAGTGATGCCAAACAACTTGAAATATTTAGTTTGGCCAAAAATAACCTCTATAGCCCAAACTTTAAGTTTTTTAGATATTTTATATTCTAAAGATTATATTTTTATATTATTGACATTAAAAGCAAGGTTGAGATACCTTTTCTAACATCTCTATAAAAATTATTCACCTCCAAAATTTCATGAAGTTGCACCACCTCTCTATTGAATCTCCTTGTCAAGTTTTGGGTGTCATCCTTGATATTTCCCCAATTGAAATGTGTTTCCTTAGATAACTTATTCACTACCACTAAGATAGAATCATGTTGATTCCTACTCTTAGGAAATCCTATAAAAAACCATCAATATCATAAATCATTTGTGGAAAGTCACACCATGAAGGTACTGTGACCAATGACATAGTATAGGTTAACTACACCTAATCCATATGAATTCGAGGCATATTTTTAACCCACTAAGCATCAATCCCAATAAGATCATTCACTGTAAACAAAGATAAAGAAGTCATTAAAACTAACATTGTAAATCATGAAAGCCTGGAAAACCTCTAATCTAAGACATTGAAACTTATCCTATTGGGGGAGTGGTGTTGGATTGATGTGGAATGGCGACCCTTTCCCAATCCCTTGGATAATAGGCTTGTTTAGATCAATTCTATTGGAGAGAATCGATGAAACCGATGAAAGATGTGTGATGAAACATGATTTAAAACTAAATGAACATGATGCAAGCTATTTTAACATGATGTATGCTAAGATAATTGATATGGGTATATGCAAATCTACTCTAAATGAAGTTTTAAGCCAAAAGATTCAAACCCTAATTACGCAATACTAATGGATGCATTTATAAAGCAAATGGGAAGTCATTAATAGAAGCTAAGCTAATATGGTGCAATAAAAATTAACTAAAAATTATGTTAAATGTGAGTGCAATAAGAGTGATTTAACAACATAAGTTTGATAAGCTAAAAAGATGAATCCATTTCCAGGTCCAAATAGTGACCCATTTACAGGTTGAAAATAAGAAATGAAGGGTTAAGATTGCTAAGCTAATCAATGGTCAAGGATGGAGGAAAGACGAAACATGCCGATCAAGGAAAGAATCAAGGGTTCATATTCTTCTAATCAAACACACTTTCAAAACTTGCACAAGAAGTCTTGTTAGTTTGTTGTAAGGAGGAATATTCCTTTTTTCAAATGAGTGAAGAAAGAGAATATTCTTAAAAAATATTCTCATGGGTGAGGAAAATTAGCATTTATTTAATTAAAACCAAATTTTAATGTGCAAAAGGGGAAGGAATATTCCATGGGAATATTCCCTTTTGGAGGAATATGCAAGGGTGGAATATTCTCTTGCAAGTCGGAGGATGAGGATAATTAGCAATTTAATTAATTAAAACTAAATTTGAATGAGAAATTGCGCTTAGATTTCGAAAAGAGATCAATCAATGGTCGATGGAAAGAAGATGGAGACATGGATCATGGATTCACATCAAGTGGCTGAGAATGCAAGTTGATATTTAATCAAGGGCTCATTAATCATGTAAATTAAAACAACAACTTTAAAAAGTTGTTTCGAATAATCATTACCTTTTTTTAGAGGAAAATAGGAGAATATTCCTTTGGAATATTCTCTATACAAGTGGATGAGAGGGAAATTAGAAATTTAGTTAATTAAAACTAAATTTGAAATGCAAGATGAGTGAATGTGTATATTGGTCTGCAATAAAATTCATTGATTTCATTTAATGGAAAAAGGGAATAAGTTAAATAGCGATATTTTACCAAATAGCTTAGGTTATTTAATTAAATAAGAGGACTCTAGGGATTAAATTAAATAATTTGATTTATTCAATTTAATAGGATGAAATGTTAACATGAAAGGGGATGAATTAACCTAACTAGGTCAATTAGATTAATAGGGTGAAGGCATTTAATTAAATAATTAGGATTATTTAATTAAACAAGCGAAAAGAAGATGGATTTTACGATGAAGCGATGTTAATATATCAGATTCAAGTGTGTATATCATTCATGATATTTTTAAATGTCTACAGGTACAAGTCTCCACTAGGATTATTTTGCTTAGCTTTAAATTTTTAGCATTCTAAACAGATAACCACCTAAGTAATCACATCCTTCTTCATGTTACTCCAGAAATATATTTCTTAAGATCAACATTAATTTTTGGTCAAACTTGGGTGATCACTATATTGTGTGCCATGGGATTCTCCAAAAATTACATGTTATAAATCACCCTCAACTAGAACATAAATACTGCTAGATAAAATCTTAGCAACCCAACACTATCTAATAATAACTCCAAATATTGTTCCAAAATGTATTAAACCAAACTCTACCACCATGATTTCCTTTTCCTCAACTTATTAAAAGGAATTTACATTTTACTAATAATGATGGAGTAATCAAACTATCAATAGCTCCTAAGTCAACCAAAATAAAAATTTAAATACCATAAAAAATATCTCAAAGATCAATCAAAGTAGTTGTATTATCTACCTCTCTTTTATCTAACTTCCAACATAAATATTAGGTTGACCCCTTGAATCTTCACCTACTTGAGGTCAATTCCTCTCCAAATGATCTCTACCACAAATCTAACAACCTACCCTTAGACTTGTGCTCCCATTTATACCTATTTCTCTAGGAATAGGTCTCTTATCATTTTTCCTAGGCCTATTTCTATTTTTATTCTTTTTTAATCTACTATTACTATCTACCGAGGACCTTTTTCTAACCTTTGTGCCACTCATGCTGGTTGTCTTTCTGTGATTAAATGTAAATCTCCAGTTTTTACTACAATAATACTTATACCATAACTTCACTTTCTCCACCATAACTTGTGTTGCTTCATGCTTGAGTCCCCTTTCTATTTTAGCTTTGTTGGCCCAAGTTGATAATCAATTAGAGATATTTTATGTAGGTCTAATGTGACTCAATGATGTGCTCATCGATTTCTCAAGTGGTTTCATTAACCACTATTTGATGTCAATGGTGGTGCTTGACAACCTACCTATTTGTTGATAGGAAAGAAGATTAAGAGTTGCGCATGTTTTTAAGTTGGTTTCATAACCATCCTATGTTGTTGATTATGGTTCAATCACCAAGGAAAATTTCAACCAAAGAAAAGTTCTATATCAAGTGGAAGCTGAGATGTAGGCGATGCCTATGAATCTTCATAGGCATTTCAACAGTTTTGGCACCAAGTGAAATGCAGTTGTGCATTAACTCACTTGTCATGAATGTGGTAGTTTCAATAATACCCACATTGATTTATGATGCTTGCCTACCTACTTGATGTTAATTCTAATTTCATTGTCCAATATGAAATACCTATTTTTGGTGGGAGTGCTTCCTAACCAAGGATTTTAATGGTGCTATAGTGTTGTTAGTGTAGAGCCATAAAAATGCATGATTCTATGGAGTAAGAACCACCATTTCAGCCCACGTCAATAGAGCTATTCTAATCAAAAGAAAAACCAGAAATGCAAATCTAAACGACAAAAAAAAAATTCTTTTAAAAGAAATCAATCTCCATTGTCTCCCTATCACCAAGATCTTTGTTTATGCACTTGCTCTCAGATTTTTATGAGCACAAAATGCAATAAAGAGGCTATGGTGAATGAGAAATGCAAGCAAGATGCAAAGATCATATGAGTATGTAAATTTGTGAGCAAAATTTGTGAGAGCCCAAATGAGAGGGAAATCCCACTTTAAATAGGAGTTGTTTGAGGATGGAGAGGGGTTGAAGATGAAATGTGGGATAAAAGATGTGAGAGAAGTAAATGCCATTATCCCACATTGATGGGTTAAATGTTATGCATGAGAGTGAAAGTGATAAAGGGATATTAGATTAAAATGAACCTAAATGATTAAATATGAATAAAATGTTTTAAAGATGCTTTACTAAAATGCAATATTTCATGAACGATTTATGCAAATGATATGATTAATATGCAAGTTATGATAATTAGTTTATTATGAAATAATAATAAGTGACTATGATAATTGATTTATTAATGGAGATGAATATGAAACAATTATGGATGATAATGATAATTGATTTAATATGGAAATGATGTTTGTGACTTATTATGCAAATGGATTATAAATGATTTATGATTTATTATGCAAACGGGTATGAATGATAGTGCAAATGGACATGAATGTTAATGCAACGGATATTGAACGAGCATGAGATGGTTCAATGATTTGATGAAATGCATGAATAGAAGAAAGTATTGAATGAATTGATTAAGTAAATAGTAATATCTATTTAATCAATAGACGAATATCGTTACGATTGTGAGGACAAATTTGAGTGTCTACAGTTAGAGATCCAAATATGCACCCTAATGCCAAGTTGTGAATGAACTTAGTAGGTTTGGATGTAAGATGGGATTGCTTTCCAGTGGTGGGTGTCTTATTCGAAAACAAACCTCCAGATTATGGGCTGGCTCCCCTTTTGATGCCACCTAACTACTGATTTCTAAGGTAAAGGGTAAGAAATGCATGAAACATAAACATTAACTAAAAACCTAAGGTGATACACCAAAACTAACCAGGACCTGGTAACAACCTCTCACATTCAAATCAATATCATAAAACTATGCTTACACAACTCACTTCCACATGCATTTCACATAAATAATTTATAAGAATGTTTCTAAATAGGACTTTTAGAAGGAAGCACAAGTCTCACAACTAACAACACTATTGGCTAACACAACTTATAACCTGTTAACATGCATTTTTTGCTAAACAGATGCCTAAACATGAGACAAGTTTGCAAGGAAAGATAAATTTCACAAGAAAAACTGATCAATCACTAACAGCATACCATGAAACATGAAATGAGAAGGTTAAATGCTCTATTTTATTAATTCAAAAGTGCTTACTATATCACAAGTCCATCTGAGTTACAATACTACTCCATGATGAAAAATAGCTCCAAAAACAAAGCTATCACTCTGCTGAAAAGAAAGAACTCCCCCAAAATGTCAAAATGAAGCTACTTAAGCAAAACCCATCAAAACCCCTCACACATGTCCATCTAGAAGGTTCTAGTCAGATGCACCAATGAGGCCAAGAAAGAACCTTCTAAAGTCACTCCAAACAGTCCTCCAAATAGTCCAAGGTCAAGCCAGGACCATAGCCATCCAAAAAGTGTAACAAAATAGCCTCCAAAATAGCACATGTTTCTCCAAAATAGTCAAATTCTCCACTCACAGACTCTCCTCATGTCTGTAAGTCATCATTTTGTCTCCCAGCCTTGACCCATTCAATATGTGTGTTTTGAAAACACAAGACTCCAAAAACCATTAAAGATAATAACTTGATTAAGTGATTCATAATACACCACTTAATCAAGTTATTTTACATTTTAAAATAGAATGCAAGAGGGCCCCACCACCTCTTTGAATTACATTACATTTGCATTATGAATAACATTAACTGAAGTGATTTGCAAATCACTTAAATAATGCTTTACAATTTGATAAAATGCAAAAAATGGTAATAAATCTCCAATTACTCCAAATGCTTGTAAAAGAATTTAAGCCAACCATTAATCACCCCTATTCAAAATACCCTAAGGCATTAATCACCATTACCTTTCATTTAAAAAAAAAGCATCTATCATTAAGTGAGTTGCACTTAAAATCACTTAACTACAATGTCATAACACTTGATTTCATGCAATTAGGATACAAGGCAATTAAAAGACAAGGCCCAGCCTAATGCATTACATAAGTCTTGAAGAACTTTTATGTAAGGTAATAGGAGTCTTGAAAATAAAGCACTAAGTCTTTGGGGGACTTAGCAACCCTCAAAAGACAATGGGAAAACACCAAGGCATATGTGGTTTTCAAAAAGCATACAAGGCAAAAAAATACCTAAGGCATAGGCTTTAACATTCGGCCCCCATAACACATTTTAATGTGTTTTCATTTTTTAAAAGAATGGGACAAAATCCCTTCGGCCACCAAAAGAATAGGGTTTTACCCTAACCAACAAAATATGGGAAAAGATGTGAAAAAGCATTCATTTTCACTTCAAGCATTTTGGTTCAAAATGAAACCATGTCGCCATGAGGGTTTGAAGAAGACAGAAAAAAATGGAGGTTTTCGACTAGTTTTTTGACAATTTATGATGAAAAAATGCATGGAATAGCAAGTAAATGCATTCATTTGTGTCAAAACTGTGTTTTTTTCCTTTTTGGAGCTCTTTGAAGGAAAAAAATGTTGCGGCCTGTAGAGTATTCCTGACCATCATTTGTTTTATTTTTTCCTATGGCTACTCATTCTTGTTACAGCCACCATGAGAAGCTTTAATTGAAGTTTTATGTAGAAAGATAAAGCTTGAATGTTGCAAAAATTGAACAAAAGCTCCAAGTAAGCCACAAATTGACTCCACTCTTCTCAAATTTTGAGAAAAAGAGCTCATTTCGAGCCTCCATTCTGATAGATAGAGCAAAAAATGCTTACTTTTCCTTCTGCATTTGTCATTGAAAGAAGAAAACCCAAATTTTTTCCATTTTTTTTGAAGAGATTCTAACCATTGATGTCACAGCCTGAGAATGGAATAGGGTTTTCTAGTTTTTCATTTCTCTTGTAGAAGTAAAAGAAAAATGAGATGGGTTCTCATATTTGTTATTTGCTTTTAAGAAACTCCATAATAGCCTTTTGAAGCTCGAACCCCAAGTGGGTTTCTGTCATTTTAAATTTCCAGGCCGCGACCATGGACATGTGAACTTGGGCTTTCTGGTTTGTGTGTTCTTTCTGAAAACATAAAACCCGAGGTGGGTTTTTTAACAATGCAGAAAGCTTGAAATTTTTGTTTCAAACATTTGTTACCTTTAAGGTCTGCCACTTTGTTTTATCATTTTTGATAAACCCTAGATGGGTTTTAT
Organism: Sequoia sempervirens; assembly: GCA_007258455.2. NCBI lineage: Eukaryota > Viridiplantae > Streptophyta > Pinopsida > Cupressales > Cupressaceae > Sequoia > Sequoia sempervirens. The sequence goes on along the minus strand of VDFB02296922.1, from coordinate 2,331 downwards.
GTATTTGAGAAGAAAACAATTCCAGATTTCTTGTTTTTTGATGCCATGCAATTGCAGCCAGCATTGGACAATCACCTAGATTATAATATGAATGAGATTTCATGAGAGAGATATGAGTTAAAACAAGAGCTATCTTTGTCACTGTTCCACAAGAAAATGATGTTTTGTGAACAAAATATACTCTGCAAAAATGACTTAATGCCATTGCACAACACGGGTATAATCCATAGGCTCTATGCATCTTTTCCATGGCTCAGCCTTTTATGAGGGTTTGGAACCCTTTTTGCAGCCAAGGCTTCATTGTATGAGTTTTCTTTCATGGCTCTACTTCTTCAACTACTCTCTATTCATTTTTTGTCTATACATATGCCTCCTTATGGTGATTACTTTGACCTCTGTTGACACTATCTATTGATCACTCAAACTTTCCCTTTTGAAAATGGCCATATTTTGTTCATTATGCATTTTTTGAAGAAATCTCTCCAAAAATTTGGCTTGGCCTCAATGAGCCTGTACTATAATATCAAGTGTTTCTGAATTGCTATTGCAATAGATGAATTGAAGCTTCTTATTTCACTTGAAACACCTAGGAAATGCCCTATCCTAGACTTAGTTGCATTAATTTTTATTTTAGATGTGTTCTTGAACACACTCTTGATTGCATTCACCTCAGCAAAGTCACCTACTATTGTTGATGTGGCATGAGAATTTATGTAATTCACCTCTTTTGGTGATACTCTTGCATCAATGAGACTCCCCTCAATGCATGTAGAGACACCAAGACCATTAGCTATTGGATTTGAAACAGGTATTCCTTGAAGGTCAACAAGTGAAGGCATTTTCCCTTGTGAGTTGGGGTCTAAAATGCCATAGACATCATAGAATCCATCCATAACCTTTTCAACACCATAGAGGACTGTCATATTGATGGTCTTCCCTTGGATCTTTACTAGCCTTTAAAACTTAAATAAGGAAAGAATTGAAAGCTCATATACTGTCTTTTTGAATTAGCAAGGTGACTGTCCCTTTTCTCTCATTGATTGTGCTTTTGCATCACTTTACAACTGGTTCGTGGTAACATCTGGCATTGTGCATGGAAACCACATTGAAGAAAGATTAGATAAGAGTGTTTGTGTAGTCAACAAAGCATTTACTTTATTGTTGTCTACTATGAAATGAAAACACATTTTCTCCTATGGACTGTCTTGATTTCTTGTTAGTTATCAAGTATCTCCTTGAATACATGCATTTCAATGGTGTTCTTTTCTATAATATTGACATCATCTAACACTGTCATCCTTTAGAGCTTATGGCTGACTACTTTTTTGATGCTATGTTCTATTTTGTGGACTTCTTAGTTGATGACATTGCCTCTCCATATCACTGTTATGTATACTTGTTCTCAAGGCATTGATTCTTATCATTCTAAACTTGGGTTCTTGCATTCTAGCATGCAATCTTGATCCATGTCAGATCATTTATGATGACCAAAACCCTGCATGAAATATTGTGAGCATATCCACTGATCCCCACTCTCTTCATATGTGATGAAATAGTTGTACCATCTTTTCTCAATGTTCCTGTAGTTGTAGACTCATGGAACTCTAACATAAGATCATTTTTTCATTACCTCTTCCTTTATTGTATAACCTGTATGACATGATTGGTATCATATTCATAATCCAGAGGATAGTACATGAATTTCATTTATCTCATTTTATGATATGTTTAACTAAAGTACTCAAGGAATAATGATGAATGACCTTATCTTAAGCATGTTCACCCCCCCCCTGAACACATGAGGGTAGCAAGTCATGGATCCTTTTATTTTTTTCATTTCACTCTTCTGGCCATGAACTCACAGGTAGATTACAAAAAAAACAAGTAGCTTTGTCATGAATACCTTCTTATACTAGTATGTGATACTAGTGTCTCATATCATTCATGCATTAACTTCAGTAGCAATGCCTCATGCTTTCATTACCTCTGAGAGATTGCACTGGAAGTTGTATTCATAAGACAAGACTATGAATTTATATAAGATGCCATTACCTTGAGAAAATGTAACTGAAAACCCGCATGCACCAACTGTTATATAATATATGTGATTGAAAATATCCCATTTTCTTCCAATGATAAACATTAGTAATTCAACACCATAAGAAGCACTTGTACCCCCCTACAGTCTGCCATTACATAACACTTTCCTGTTAATGAAGATCTCCTATCCAGTGTGATTTGATTGGTGCATGTGAGGTTGCTCCTTGTTGTATATTGACTGCACTTTTCATTGCATGGCTTATTCATAGTTTATCATTCACTACCAAAGTG
>VDFB02296920.1:0-13678 GCA_007258455.2 Sequoia sempervirens | reverse complement strand
AGGTTATGACTATCAGACGATAAACGCATTCAGATTCTCTACTTGAAGGCAGGGTGGCGCAACTATTATCTCAATCTGAACAAGTTTATAAGGCACAAAACAGATTTTAAGAATTTACCATAACAATCTTGTGAAACCCTATGTGGCATAACACTTAATCATAATAGCAAAGACTCGTAAAACAGATTTATCATCAAAATCTTATGAAACCCTGTGTGGCATAACACTTGATCGTAATGATAAAAGATTCACAAAACAGATTTATCTAAACTATGGGAAGATTTACCATGACAACTCTATGAAACCCTGTGTGGCATAACACTCGGTCAGCATAGTAAAGACTTCACAAAACGGATTTATCATCACAATCTTACGAAACCCTATGTGGCATAACATTTGATCATAACAATAAAAGATGCACAAGGCAATACAAACTATGGAAAGAATCCATAAATGGCATTTTATGGCGGCATAACATTTCAAGCTGTAATGAGGCATGAACAAATACCAAAGAGCAATATTGAGGGCAAATTGAGGCAGCATATATTTCTCTCGACAAAAGTTATTTACAAATGAGCAAAATCTCTTATTTATATACATCAGGTGTAGAGTAACCCTAAAATCACCTTGGAGTTCACTCGATTCTTGCAATGCATGCAAGTTATCGTAAACCTAATGAAGTAAACTATCTGATTAAGCGGAAAGCTACCATCGATTACTTAGGGTACAAATAACGCGTAAATGGACCATGTAAACATGCGTCCTTATTTAAAAGCAAGTTCTTGGACACTACCTTGATTAGCTTGGAAACCTAACCTAACTCCTGTGTTGATAATTCCCGGGATGAGATAGCATGTGTTAGGTCAGCAAGTGAAGCGAAGGCGGAAGTCAAGTTAGCTGGCACTTTCCGGGGACTCAACCCTCGAAATTAACTGCAGGTTCCAACTGGCAGATCACTCCATGTCAACTCGGTCTAACACTTCGACCAAGAACTCATCGATCTCTTTGTCATCTGGCACTTTGACACTGCTCAAAACAACAGTCTGTCTCTTCAGTTCTCTGCCACTTTCTGTAATTGTATGCATGCCATCTTTACATTCTTCAATCGCCTTTCTCAAACTGGCTGCAATCACTGAAACATTCTCCAACTTGGGCGCCATAGGTTCACCTTCAAGGCTGTCACAAATCAGCTTCTCGAACTCTGCTTGTACTTTATCCAACTCGACATACGTGCCATCTTCTAGAAGATAATGACACGGAATCTGAACAACGAAGCCACTGACAAGTGCAAGTACTCCAACCACATCAGCCTTGAGTGAAAACAACTTAGTAGAGATCTTCTCACATATTTCTGTCCTAAGAAGGTGCTGCTCTCTCCAAGTAAAGACTTTCTCTTGATCTTCGATCATCTCCAAGGCATCATACGCAACTGATAACTGAGATACCAGAACCCGATCCTTTGCCAAATTCTCTACAACTGCAATCTCCAACAACTGAATACCCTGACGGAGTTTATGTGCATCACTCCTCAACTGATACAGGTCTGCAAGAAGAGTTCTACCAGCAGCAACTAAACTTTCAATCCAGTTGTCCAAAAGTCTGCCATGACCTACTAACCGATCCAATTTTCGCTGTTCTGCAGGTGTACTTTGAGGAAGAACAGATGCTCTACTCGGATTTCCATGAACAAGATCAGAAATGTATTGACGAAGTTGACTATTTTCAGCCTTGAGTAAGGCCTTATCTTCTCCATCCTTGTTGATACGCTCTTCAATATTGTTGGTAACAATCTTAAGAAGAGTTACATCTGTCTCTCGAGTGGTCCTGCCAAGATTTGCCTTAGTGAATGTAAACTCACCAACTTCGACTTCATCTAAGCTCTTACCCTCTGGAGGAACGGCAACTTCGATAACGATCTCTGATTCAGGAGTCTTTTCAATGTGCACTTGTTTCTTTATCTTCTTGTTTGATCTTTTCTGATAAGGCTCACCAAATTCAGACAAATCAAGGTTGTATGATGGTTCACGCCTCTGTCTCCCTAAAGACTTCTCAAGCCAACAAGACTGAACAATATCATCCATCCGCGGAGAGACTGTACCTGAAGTATCAACCTGTGGTGGTTCAGTTGTCCCCGATCTTGTTTGAACTGGTGTCTCAGGTTCAAAATCTATGTCAATAGGTTGCACGTGAGGTGAACTAGGAAGTTCAATGTGAGGCTCAGCCTGAATAACTGTCTCTACTGGAACCTCAGGAACATTCTCAACTTGTTTCTGCTTCCTCTTACCAGTAGCTCTTTTCCCCGTGTTTCCACTGAGTCTAACCCCTTCAGGAGGTATAATAATGGCCTTGACTCTGGGTCTCGCTCTAGAAGTAGAAGGCAACGAAGAGAAATCCTTAGGCGGCTCTGCTACAGGAACTGACTTTCGTGTCCGTTTGCTTTCCAAGTACAACTTGCTAGTCTTGATAACTGATCTGGAAACCTCTTCAATAGAAGTATTCTCCTTGACGTACCAATCAGGTGAACGAAGTGGCTGCCGAGCAACTTGATCCTTAACATAAGAATTGAGAAGAACTTCTCCATCATCATCGGATAGACCATCAACATCTTCTGATAGGTAATCAGAGAGCTGACCGATAGTGATTCTACAATAGTGACGACGACGAACCTCGAATTCATCTTCACAATTAGTCCAGAAGTCTTCAAGTGCTGGCGCATGTGCAATCCCTCGTTCTAAACGATTTGCATAATGACCGAGAGGGTCATAGGAACGCCTCTCAGTATAAGGCTTGAGTTTGAACCTTTCTATCTCAGTAGACATATGCCTGGCATCTGTTGTAGCATCACATGTGAAAATTCCCAATGTGAATGGAAAATTTGCCGCAACCTTATGACGACTACGAAGAAAGAAGTGAACATGTTGCATCTGTCTGAGGAACTCCATAAAAACAAGCTTATCTGACGGATACCTCGGTAACATCAGGGGCTCTCCAACATACCCATAAACACGAAGGTATGTGAAAGTAGGAAACTGTATGAACCAATCTGCCCAAGTCTCCATCGCTGATTTGGCCTCGGCTGAAATACGAATGTGCATCTCGTCATCAAGATCTCTCACGGTCCTCATGGAAAAGTGATCATTTACTGCTCGAAAGTCTTGCTCGGATTGAGAAAACTCCAACTGAGGATAGTACTCATGAACACGCTGAACACCGAGAGTGCCATTAGTCTTAAGAAGCCTCTAGCTACCTTGAAATACAACCAAGTAGACCAAATAGGATACCATATGAAACTCGTGGTACTTGAGAAAGTTAGTAATTTGCTGATGTAAGCAATCACTAATCAACATAGCCCAATCAAAACGCTCTGTACCATCAAGAATTCTGGTAATCAGGTAAAACATCCATGAACGGAAAGTGCTAGCATCTGATTGACCGGTAACTCGGTTGAGTAAAGTTATCAAAACAACAACTTCCTCTTTGAATTCTCCATGACCAACCTTCTTAGGCAAGTTAGTTTTCTGCACTGTCAACCATTTCTGAGCAACCTTTCTTTGTGAATGTTGATGATTAGCATCCCATATCTTCTCACAAGCTTCAAGGACCACAGTAAAGTTATCTGAACGAGAAGGAATAGCAAAACATTTCTCTATGTCCTTCGGTTTGATACTGCAAACAACCCTGCCATCTGCTGATCTGATTTGACGTGAAGACGAGTCATAATGCTTGATGCAAGCAAGAACGAACTCAAGATCGAAGGTAGTAATAGGGATAGATGCTGTTGCTAGCAACCCGGAACGTTCAAGATTCTTCAACGAATTGCTGCCAACTCCCTCCAGATTGCTCAAATTTACCACTGGATAAACATGATTCAGGTCTATGTCTGAAGTTTTGATGAAATTATGCGTAAGAGCTGATTTCACCTTGTAATCAATGAGATTGAACTGCATTTTGAAAATGATGACTTTTGACTGTAAAGTCGAATATACTTGGAGAACTTTCTGAAAACCTCTGGACAAGGCTAAAAATAGCCTCTGACGAAAGAAATTTTTGAAGTTTTTCTGGAACATGGGTTTTGTGCACAACTGAATTCTGAACAAACCCAGATAGCTGGATTCTCGAAAAAATGTGATTCAAGCCCACATGCAAAGAGATTCTTGGAAAAAGGCACAGAGCTTCAGAATGAAAGCTAGGGGCGATTTTCTCGAAAAAATCTAAGACGTGGGTCTCGCTGCAAATGCTGAAATATGTGAACCCTGATGATCAGATTCTGAATGTGTGTTGAATTTCTTTGACATGTGAAGAAAGTACCTAAGGTGAGAAATAGAAGAAATAAGACAGAAGATAGAAAGTTTTGCTTGTCTGCTTTTGAAAAATCTGCAAATCTCTTCTCTGGAATTTGATAAAACCTGCATGCAAAGTAGAAATAAAGTCTAGAATCGCCTTCCTCTGAACAATCTGAACTCGTTGCTTCGAAGAACGCTGAAATCAGACACCTAAATATAAGCTTCAGAGCAAAAGATGATGAAATAATGGACGCCATTCTTGAAATATATAGATTTTCATCTTCAAAATTCGCACTAAGCAAAGAATTCATGGAAAATGGCGCTTGGCTTCTAATTGGACCCCATTTTAGTTAACTGGAACTCGAATATGCTAAATAAATAGCCATGCATTAGGGTTACCCTTTCAAGTCTTTAGTTCAACTAAACCATGCGACTTTAGCTTCAGTTAACAATCTTTATCAAGTTCGCCACCTTCAAATTAGCTTTAGATTCACAAAATTGAACTAAGGCGTCCCTTTTGATAACTAAAGTTGACATTAAGGAATTCGCCATCTTCATGCAATGAATATTCTAAAAATAGCTACCCTTTCATGACTTCAGTTAACACAGAAAGAACGTACCACTTCATACTTATGCTAAAAATAGCGACCTTTTTGAAACTAAAGTTAACATTCCTTGTAAAGGACGTAGCTTCACAAATTATGCTTCATCATTTTAAACACTAAATATGGCGACCCTTTTCATGAATGAAGTTAACACATTTCATGCGCCATACTTCACAAAAATTATGCTTCATTATTCAATTCGTCCCTTTTGAACTTCAGTTGACACTAAATGAAGCACCATCTTCACAACTTTGACTAAATTCGCCATGCATGTGGACTTTAGTTGACATTCAGTGATAATCTTCAGTTAAGTGGTCATGCAATCAAGTTAACTCAACATGCAAGATAGTTAACTGAACATGCAAACTAGTTAACTCGACATGCAAATTGAAAGATCACTCCACATGCCAACATATGAACTGAAGATGACAACCCAATCGGACATTCATGCGGTCAGAACTTAGGTTAAAGGCGTCCATTCAACTCACTTTTCGAGGGAATTCAACTTTGAATATCGAAGCAGTGGACTTAGCCAAATTTCATGAAAATTTAAGCTAAAACCTCAGTCGGGACCTCTGTTCATCCTCTGACACTGGTTGACTGACTTCTCCGATTGACTGGCTGACAGGTGCATCGCAGAGCTAAGTAAGAACTAATCAAAAGATATCTTGAGACTGGAAACCATAAAATTGATATCTGAAGGCTCAAAAATCCAAGCGCCTTTTTCAAAAGCTGCGCTTTTTCTCAGACTTAGTCAAATTTCAACTTCTGTATTTCGAACGAAGGGAAAAAAAATAAATCCTTCATAACTTTTGTTTTATCAACTTTCAGGACTGGAACTTAGGTTCACTGCGTAGTTGACATCATTCTGCATAACAACTGCAAAGGTACATTTCCCAAGAAAATGTCTAAGGGGTGAAAAACAAGGGCGCCTTTTTGAAAAGCTGCTCTTTTCACTCCAGACTTAGCCATTTCTGGAAACGACAAAAAATAATATAAAAACCCCGACTGCAAGCTGCCAAGACGTCTTCCGAACTGACGGAAACAGGCAACGGAAAGCTGAAAGTAACACGGACACGTTGAACATCTGAAATCATTAGAAAGAAAGCATTAAAGGATTGAAAAGCTCAAGCGCCTTTCTTAAAATGTGCTCTTTTGTTTTTTCCTTTGATAGTTTGACCAAGATTCGACCCTACGTTTGACCTCTGGTTCAAGTACTTCAGCAACTCAGATTCACCCACTGACGGATGCATCGCGAAGCTCGAACAAAAATGAAACAAACATCTTGGGTGGCATTTAGCCAAAAACCTACGTTTGGCACCCCAAAAAGATGGGTGCCTTTCTGAAAAGCTGCGCTTTTCTCCAGTGTTAGCCAATTCTCGCCTTCGCCTCGTTTTGCGCTATATCCTCCGTAACTTACTCGAAACAGGTCCGTTTGACAGGCTTGATAGCTCACTGCAAAGCTAACGTGATGCCGGACAAAAGTCTGTTGGAGGTGACAAACCCTAAAAACAGGATCTGAGCCCCTAAAAGATAGGGCGCCCATTTGAGAATGTGCTCCCTTCTCCAGAGATAGAAAATTTTGATGTTTTTCCTTCAAATTTTCACTTTTCCTAAAATTCATGATAGGTGACATAACCGGAAATACTAACTCTATATCGAAAACCCAAAAGCGACCTTTTTTGACAACACTTTAACAAGAATCAGACTCAATTAAACAAAATGCCTTAGTGAAGCAAAAATTTTGGTTTTGGGTGCAACATTAGGCTCCGTCTAGTGACCATGTCGGATACTTACGGCATAGGAGATCCCTAGAATCTCAATGTTTCATAGATCAGTAACTTTATCAGTTGGGTATATGGAGTCAGGACTTTCCTAATCACCTAAAACAATGAAATCCCTAAAAACTTAACGTAAAAATCACCTAAAACAAGACTACTTAAATCACCCTATTACCGCCTTAACATCGCGAGGCGGGGAAAAACAAAACAACCTGTGATAAAGCGTATTAAAATACCCCTGAAATGGTACGACCATCCCTCCTCCCACAGGAGGCCAGTGCCGGAATCACGCCCATGCCAGAGCGGGAAGAGCCTTCCATCCTGATGTGAAAGAATATAAGTGTTCTCTCCTGCAGATTCATGAATTTGAAAGGGCCCTAACCATAAGGAATCAAATTTTCCATGCATTCCTTTTGGCTCATGCCTTTTGTCCCACAAAAGGACTTGATCTCCAACTTGAAAGTCTCTGTGACGAGCTTTCTTATCAAAAATTTTCTTCACTCTTTCCTGATGCTGAGTGATTTTATCAACAACCTCCGTCCTCTCCTCTTGAAGTTTCATCAGGAGCAAAATCCTTTTCTGAATAGGATCATTGAAGTCTTCATCTTCCACTGCTGATGCCAGCTGTAAAGCAGACAACTCCAAAGTAATAGGTAGAATAGCTTCTGTACCATACAAAAGTATAAAAGGCGAGGTGCCAATAGCTCTTTTAGGAGTTATACGATCAGCCCAAAGAGCGTCATATAACTTAGTATGCCAAGCTCGCTGATTTGCCTCAACCAACTTGCGAATGATTGTGACAATGTTCTTATTGGATGATTCGGCCTGTCAATTACCCTGAGGATAATAATCTGACGAATGAGACAACATGATGCCGTGATCAAAACAAAAACTCAAAATCTCCTCTGATGAGAAACAAGTAGCATTATCAGTCACAATTTTCCGAGGAACTCCGAAGCGAGAAATAATATTCTCCTTTAGAAAGCTGCAAACCACTTTGGACGTAGCTCGTTTAGTAGGAATTGCCTCAACCCATTTCGTAAAATAATCGGTCGCTGTAAGGACAAAAACATGCCCCTTATTGGAAACTGGATTGACAGGACCTACAAAATCAATACCCCACTGCTGAAATGGAGCATCAATGACAACTGGCCTGAGTGGAAAAGATGCCAATTTCACCTTACCAGCAAACTGCTGACATAACTGACATTTATACACCCAATCATATGCGTCATGAAACATAGTTGGCCAATAAAACTGTGCTCGTAGAATCTTGAATGCAGTGACCCTCGATGAAAAGTGTCCTCCACATGCCTGATTATGAAAAGCCTCTAACAACCTTCGCTGCTGATCTTTTCCGACACATAATAGGAAAGTTCCGTCAAGACCACGCTTGTACAGAACGTTATTAACAAGCACGAAATTTGTGCTTTCAATTTCAATGTTCTTTTCTGCTGTTTGTCCATGTAATGTGGACATTCTCCATACGTTGAATAATACCATAAAGGTGTGTACCATTCTTCTGCAGAATTAACTAGTAAGACCAAAGGAAGGTCCTCTTCTATTTCTTGGTCTGAACCAATTCTACCATTGCTCTTGAACTTGCGATCTCCATCTTCCGCCAACAATCTGCAAAGACCTTGCCCGCGAACAAGCTTGGTTGGCTTAATCTCCAGATCATATTCTTGAACTCTCGCGATCCAATTCCCTCTTTTCGTGCCCATCTCTTGCTGAGTAAGCAGACTTTTGACTGCTGGATCGGTGACATACACCGTAGTATGTGAATTCAAAAGATAAAATCTGAAATTCTTGACAGCTCTGACGACAGCGTAAGCGTTCTTCTCGATCTGGGAATAACGCATCTCAGCATCTTTGAAATTAGCACTCATAAAAGCAATAGGAGATTCACCCTCCTCGCTGAGCTTCTATGTCAAAATGGCAGACAATGAATGTTCCGACGCATAACAGTAAAGAATAAAATCCTTCTGAAAGTTAGGTCGAACTAACACTGGTGCATTCGCAATAGCTTCTTTGATTTTAATAAAGGCCTCCTTGCCTTCGTTCGTCCACACAAAAGTAGATGTCTTTTTCATCATTGCTGAAATCTCCTTCGTCAGCTCTAAGAAATCAGGTACAAATCTTCGGATAAAGTTAACTTTACCAAAAAAGGAATGCACCTGCGTTTTGCTTGTAGGGAGAGATAGGTTTATGATTGAATCCACCCGATTCGGATCTATTCTGGTACCTTCTTTGGAAACGATATGACCAAGTAATTTGCCCTCCGTCACCGCAAAGATTGTTTTCTTCGGATTCAAAGATATTTTATGATACCTACATCTCTCGAACACTTTCACAAGGTGTGAAAAGTGATCACTCCGTTTATCTAAAAAAACGGTTAAGTCATCAAGATAGACGACTATGATCTTATTCCTAAGATCCCCAAACGCTAGATCCATGGCTCTCTGAAAAGTAGCACCGGCGTTGATAAGGCCGAAAGGCATCCTCTCATATGCAAACGTTCCCCACGGCGTGGTGAAAGCTGTTTTGATTTGATCCTCCTCAGCCACTGCAATCTGATTGTAACCAGAAAAACCATCAAGAAGTGATAGCATTTCCGATCCGGTAACTGTCTGCAATGTATGCTCCATGATCGGTAAGGGATAATTGTCCTTCAAGGACGATTGATTCAAGTTCCTGAAATCAACGCAAATTCTGATTTCTCCATTCTTCTTGCGCACAGGAACAATATTTGACACCCAGGTGGAATGATGAATAGGAAAAATTATTCTGGAATCCACCATCTTCTGAATTTCCGCATAGATAGTATCTTGAATTCGCGGATTGTAATGTCTTTGTTTCTGCCTGAAAGGCTGCACTTCAGACTTCAGCGGAATTGTGTGAGACAATTCAACGGGTGTGAAGACTTTTAGATCTTCATATGACCAGGCAAAAACATCCTTGTACTGCTTGAACAAGGCGATAAACCTCTCAGTCTCGTCCGGAGTACAACACGTACCCAAATTCACAAGCCGAGGCTTGTCTTCAGTACCTATGTTGACTTGACTGTATTCTGACGAAGTATTCACCCCTGACCTCTTCTGATCTTTGATGTAACGATCATGCCTGTCAAAAATATCCTCTAAGGATACAAAACCTTTAGGAATCTGATTTCCTTTCAATTGTATGATTCCAGATTCTATAACCTCAGATTCTTTAGTAATTGACTCTCTATGAGGAGTTAAACTTCCTTCAAAGAACAATTCTTTGTAGTTGTCTCCCATGACGAGAAATTCTTTAATATCTTCTATCATCATCAAGACTTGCCGCTTGTCCTCAATTATCGTGAAATGCTCTGGTCTGTAGATTAGCTCAATAGCAAATGAATTCTGACGAAAGTTAGAGTTAGGCATAAAAAGAGCGGCTGAAACTGCAAGTGCATCAGCTTTGCTATTGTTCATTCTTGAAATGTATTTTGATAAGCAATGCATCAACTATCTGACAGCATTCCATATCAGAAGTTTTGGAGACGCATTCTTTTCAATGCGAAATTGCTTTCCTCGACTGGCTAACGACAAATGATCTCCTTCCAACTTGAAGCAGCCTTTGATCCCCCCATATCCTTTGCGTTTTTGAGACCTAACAAGAGCACCTCATATTCTGCAGTATTATTAGTGCAATCGAATTGCAACCTATATGCAAAAGGATATAAACGACCTTCGGGAGAGATAATCACTACTCCCGCTCCGGAACCTGAAGTTGAACAACTGCCATCAAACTGCATCGTCCACACCTTCGATTCTTCCTATCTTTTGTAGAATTAGAGTCTATTTCAACCCCGGTTCTTGCCTTCTTAGCCTTACCCTCAAAAATCGCTTCAAGAGCTTGTCTTGCTTGATACGTGACATCCGTAGGTACATTTTGTACAAATAATGGTGTTATTTCCTAGCTCCTTTGCCAAATGCCATTTGAAGCAATAAATGTCACGGCTGATATCATTCAGACACCAATTGCATTTAACCTTGGTTGTACCCAAGACTGTTGTGCAATGTGTCCATGCAAAGTCTTCCTGACATGGCATTATGACCTATCCTACAAAACCATTTTAATTTAGTCTAGTACAATACACATTGAACATTGATTCAACACCTTCTACAACATTGTTAACTTCTCATATGTAACAAACAATAACATATTCACAGCACTTCATCATATGCACAGCAGCAGAAATAATTTGATGATATGGCTTCTTCACTTTATTTGGCTCTATCTAATTGAAATGAAATTTGCTTGAAGACAATGATCTGCATTATTTGATGTTGCTCATTCTATGAATATGGAATTATTTAATTGGATACTTTGTGGCGAGGTAATATCATTTGACTGGCCGCTATTTCACAACAGTTGGTAATTGTTGTATAGGAACATAAGCAAATACTTATCTAATTTATCTTATGCTTATGTAAGACAAAAAAGAATTCCAAAATACAAGATGAAGTATAGAAGTATCAGTTTTAGTACTTAATGCAGTGTTTAATGTACTATTGTTGCTTTGAACAATCTATGGGTCTTTCTAGGAAGTGAAAAAGTTTGTTGTCTTCAACCATGCATGTAAGCTCTTGATTTTGAAATTAATTTGGTTTTCTAATAATTTCTAAGTTTCTCTTTTTTATCTTTTCTAATAATCTGGTCTACTTTTGTAGTTCATTGCCATTCCCAATGCATTCAATTGTATGATATTCTATGTTGATTGTGAAAAGCATTAATAGCCGTTTGAGGTGAAGCCTTCTTGAGAATTCTGTATGTGGATTACCTGTGGTGTGTGAGAGAGATGGGCTTGGACAGCAATTATTTTGTGGAAAGAAATGGCTCATTAGGGGTGTATTTTAACTTTGAGCTCATGTTAAATAATATGAAATTGCTGCCAGAAATAACTGTGCAACATGCAGTGTAAATGCTGCCTAACATTATGCATCCAATTCCCCTATGCATTCATAGGTGATAAAAGTTAATTCTTTAAAACATGAATATTTGTTAGCAATAATTTACTTGTGTTAAAAATTTATGCCTAAGAACTTTAACTATTTCGTGCTAGAATATTCATTTGTCTCACTTAAAGTCTTAAGTTATATTGAGTCATGAATCCTCACTTGCTTTATGATCTACCTATTATAGATCTCACTCAATCAACTATAAAATAAAGCATCAATTGTGTTTATTATTCCAATGTTCTTTTTCATCTGATGTGTCCCTTTTTATTTATATCATACTAGCATTCTTTACAAATACAAGGCTATATATAGGAGCCTACCCCATAGCATCACTTAGACTAATCATATGTACGTGAATAGTTTTTTTTGATAAAAAGCCTGAGTCCTAAACTTATTTTTAGTATATTAAAGTAATTACATGAGAGAAGCCAAAGTAAAGAAAAATGGCTAAGAAAAAGCAAAGGATTACATTGCAGAGGCTAGTCAAAACAAAAAGCCTCAGAGAAGGAGAAAAAAACCAAGAACCCGAGTAGATAGATGTTTGATGTTGATGGGCATGAAACTGGGTAGTCATGTTTAATCATAGTTAGCCATGTTTAATCATAGTTTGAAAGTTATGGTCATTCCTTGGCTATAAAAAATTAACACCAATTACTAAATGGGATGAATTCATGACTTTGATTATAATTGGAAAATTTTCCTTATGAATTCAATGATTTCCTCCCATAATATTTTCTTACATTATGCATCCAAAACGTAGAGGAAATTTTTTGTTTGAGAAGGTTTACAGGAGAGAACTGTACACTTAGAAAGTCAAGAAAATCCTTACAGAAACAGGTGTAATGTTCCCTTTTTCAACGTGATCTTGTTTTGCGACTGTTAGCCCTTTATTGGACCCTTGTGGGCTAGCTAGTTTGGATAGAGGGTCAGTGATGCATTCTGGAGAGTTTGATTGTTCGTGTTTTCAGTGGACAGTGCTTGGATCACAGCGAGCATTTGCATTCCAGGAGTTCACAGCTTCTGACGGCACAAGATTATCCTGAGTTTTGAGCATATTACGGGATTTTAAGTGATTAAGTTAATTTATTAACTTAAACGCCTTTTTTAATTAAAGTCACATTGACTTTAATTATATTTTATATCACTTAAATGTTAAAAAGGGAGACTTTAATATTTTAATAACTTAAAATATTGAAAAGTGCGCTCAAACTATTGAAAAGGGATTATATTAAAATATTAAAATATTTTAATGATGAGAAAGGCCGTACTTTTCTTGAAATGCGTGCCATTTGGTATAAAGGCATTTCCTGGCAATAGAAACTCCCTTCTTGACTATTTCGATTTGCCTTGTGCATTTTTCCTTCTGAGCAATATCCTGTGACCAGGGTTTGATCATTGTGTCCATTGGAGAACGAAAACTCTTCAGTGTTGAGTACTCTTGAGGCTGTGAAAGATCAGCTGAATCAGTACAGTTGAGGGCTTCACACAGAAGTTCTACAGTTGCAGACAGAGGATTTATTTATACAGTTGTTTGTTCTCCAGTATAATAATTGAGGGTTCTTGGTGGTGCATCCTTCATCAGAGGCAGAGGTTTCCACAGAGTCTTCCTGCATTGTTTTCCATAGCCGTACGACCAGCATTGGGGTTTGTGCCTTAAAAAGGCGTGTGAAGTGAAAGAGAAAAACGCCTTCCTTTCTTGTTGGTTTTGGGTTCTATCATGGGCGCCTAGCTATTGCAGAGCATTGTGACCTGTTTCTCAGCTGGAGAAACCTTTCCTGGAGTCATGGCGTGCATTCAGGCTTGTTTTCACTTTTCTCAGCTGTAGATCTGGCCAGTTTCTTATTTAAATAATCTGGAGCCTGATTGGTATGTTTATCATTTTTAATCTATCTGTTGGTGTTAGATAATACATTCTGTACTTTCAATTTGAAGAAATAAGTTTAAATTTGTCTTTTATGAGCAAAAATATGCTGCGCCCCTTCTCTTCTGTCTACTAAGATTTCTCTTAAAAACTCTAAAAA
>VDFB02296919.1:0-28234 GCA_007258455.2 Sequoia sempervirens | reverse complement strand
CCTCCATTGAGGACTTCTTGCAGAGGTTTAAGTCACTCAGATCTCTTTTTTAGGGTTGTGGGAAGAATAAAAGGTAAACCCACAAAAATGGTTTACAATTTGAGTGAGGACTTGGAAAATTGCAAAAAATGCCCCCATGGAAAAAAAATTAGTTTTTGGGGGTTCAAACGAACATTTGGTTTGAGCAAACCCAAAGGGGGTTCGCTAGAACCCTCCTTTGAGCGAACCCATTAAATGTTGGGTCCCACCATTCCCGAGAAAAAAATAAACGAAAACTTTGTGGAAAGGGGGTTCGCTCAAACCCTGGTTCGAGCAAACCCAGGTTCAAGTGAACCTCCAAGGGGTGTTCGCTCGAACCTGGGTTCACTTGAACCCCCCTTTTCACCCTTTCTCCCCCTCTAGCACCAAAAATCTCCATAATTTTTCCCTTCGAAGCTCGAGTTGAGGATGAAAATGGAGGATACTTCACAGACCCAACTGGATGATGGTAGTCCTTTGAACAAGCTATCCAATTAATATAATTTTCATATGTTTTTGTTTTATTATGTATTTTTTTCTAGTTTGATTAAACATAGGTTTTTGACTAAAAATCAAGCTCTTTGTTTTGCACATGTGGAAAAATAGCAGATTATCAAAACAAAAATTTGAAAAATATTAGTGCACTAGATATTGATGTCTATGATCCAACAAAAAAAATGAATTTTGATACATACAAAAAAACTTATGTTGTATACGGTTTGCCTATGTCTAAATTTTAATTGGTTTGACTTCAAAACTTGATTAAGGAAAAAATATTCAATGAAATGCTATGAAACCAATTCCATGTACTAGATATCATAGTTAAAAATCTAAATTCAAAAAAAAAAGAATTTTATCCTTCATGGAAAAAAATTATGTTGTATATGGTGAGCATCACTCCTTAAAATGGTGTTTACTAAAAAAATTAGTTTTTGAAGGAGATGGAAAAAGAAAAGCATTCTGATTCAAATTTTTTTAAAAAAGATATATTTAGAATCTACATAAAATATGTCAGAAATCACTTGTTTGCATCATCTTCAAATTCCTCATGGTTTAGCTGCTATAGGTGCCCGAAAGTGAAGATTTAGTTAGAAAAAATTAGTTCAGTGTCCAGTTTGGCCAAAAATTGTAAACCAGTATTGTGGGATCACCCTAAAGCTAACAAAGAATGTATTTTCTTGATTTTGTCTAAGCTTCAAGGATCATTTTAGGTCTTCTCTTCTACTTTCTACTCTACTATGGATGCATTGGGTGATGCATTTACGATGCCTACTTTTTAGGTTTTTTGTGAGTGTTTGAATCGTGAACAAGAAAAGTTGGTCTAGTTTGAATCTCTTTTTGGTTCCAAAACCCAGGCATTGGTAGCACAAACATCCAAAGAGAAAGACAAGAAGAAACAAAAGAAAAAGACAAATTATTCATTAGGTAGTGAGAGTTCCTCCAAATCATCTCAAAAGTCAAAAAAGAAACCTCAAACCACTCCTTAGAATGATAAATCTTCTAATTCTAGTGAGCCTTCCTCCAAGATGAAGAAGAAATCAGGTGAACCTTGCAGTTTTTTTGGTAAGGAGGGACATCTAGCCAATCAATGTTGGAAGAGATTAGAGGATTTGGAGGAATCCATGTAGTAGCATAGCATCTCCACCCCTAAATTTTCTTCCTCATCCTCCGGTAAAGTTCATGCTCTTTCTACATGGGCCTTACCTTCTATAGCTCCATTAATACTCAATTTTGACACCACACATGACCTGAAACATTCTCAAGATTTGGTCTCATCCCTTTTGGATTGCAGTACTACGCAGATTGTAGTTGGGGATTCTACATAGCTTTTAGTTTTGGACTCAGGCACTATTACACTTGAGGGTGGTTTTCTTTAGGAGGTACTTGTAGTTCCTATTATCTCCACCAACCTTCTTCCAATGTATTAGATTTGTCATATGCTATAGATAGAATAGCAAGTTTACCCCACATGATGTAGTTATTCGTGACCTTCATGATCCTAATATTATTGTGGCTACTAGGAGTGTCGATACTTCTTCTCATTTCTATAAATTTTATGTTTTCAAGAGTTCGGTTGGTTAAGGTTCATCCTTCATATCACATCCATACATTGTGAGCATGTTGTGGCATGACCATTTTGGTCATTTCAATTACATATATCTCTAGTAGATGAGTACACAAGCATTAGTGTCTAGGCTCCCTAAGATTTCTTGTACTGATGGTGTTTGTCAAGGATTTGTTCTTGGAAAACATCACTGAGATTCTTTTCCTACAGGTAGAGCTACAAGTTCCAAGGAACCTTTGGAGTTGGTTCATAGTGACCTCATGTCATTTATGACTTCTTCTTTTTTAGGGGCCAAATATGTGCTCACATTTATTGATGACTTCTCCATATGTACATGGGTGTACTTTCACAAGTATAAGAGTGATGCCTTTGATTCCTTTAGGATCTTTAAGTCATTTGTGGAGAAGAAATCTAATCTTTCTATTAGATAGATACACATAGATAATGGGGGGAAGTATGTTAATAAGACTTTTAGGAACTTTTGCATTGAGCATGGTTTGTAGCATTAGCTTATAGTTCCATACACCCCTCAGTAGAATGGTGTTGTTGAGTGAAAGAACGAAACTTTACAAGAGATGGCCAAATGTATGATTTAGTCACGATATGTGCATTATTAATTTTGGGTTGAGGTAGTTAATTGTGCCAATTGTAGACACCTAAAAATGGTCTGGAGAATCTAATTAATTGAATACGACTTATTTGATTAATTAATCTTAAATTCTTCTACTTAGTAAATAAATAGAAATATTTATTTATATTAAGTTCATTTATTAATTCTTCTATTTTTCTCTCCTAATTAAATAAACAAAATCAAAAACTTTGTTTTATTTAATTATTATCATTTTCATCATATTATTTCTCTCTTAATTAAATAAACAAAATTAAAAACTTTGTTTTATTTAATTATTATCATTATTACTTCTATCTTAAAATTAACTACACAATTTAAATAATTTGTGTTATTAAAATCACCTTTCTTCTTAATTAAATAAAGATTGCTAAAAATATTTTATTTAATTATCATTCTCCTTTTAATTTAATAAAACAAACCCTATAGTTTGATTTATTAAATTATTTATTCCTCCTTTTTGCTAAATTTAAATAAATTAAAAAATATTTAAATTTATGCATAAATTTTGCACTATTCACTCACCAATAAAATTTATTTCTCAAAATTCAAATTAATGGCACTGCCATTCACGGGAAAAGCTTAAGGGACAAACCTGCAAGAAATTCTCTCAACAACCTTCCACCCACCTTCCCTCTTATCTTGCCTGGTGTTTTCATGGGGAGAAACCATTCTCCATGATCAGCTCCTTCTTCTCATCCCATGCCTTTGGATTCTCCAGAGAAAATCACAGCCCCTCATCCCGGTTTCCTATACAATTGTGCTACCGTGAAAGCTATAAATACAGCTCTTGGGCTACAAGAAATGGAGCCCAACTAATGCAATCTTACTCTATAGGTTTCCAAAGCATTCAAGCATCCAAACCATCCAGCATTCCAGTATCCATCAAGCAGCATTCAAGCATCAAGCATTTGCAGTCATGGCTGCCATTAGAATAGAATTTGCATATTTTAATCATATTAGAGTAGAATAGTTCATTTCTCATTCTCTAAGTGTCATTTTAATAGTTTAATTAGCTTACAAATCTGAGAGCTAAGTAAATTAGAGAAATCTTTAGAGTTAGAGAGCAATAGGATAGATTTCTGAAGCTTTTTAGTTTAAATTAGTTTAAATTCATTTAGTTTTAGATGCAATATCCTATTTAGAAGCATAGATGCATAGTTTAGTTTTTTTTTCCCCTTCTACCGCTTACAATTTGGTGCCCACCGTGGGGCAATACCCCATATTTTGCTAACTTTTTGAAAATCGTGTCTTACAGGTATCGGCGTGAAAGTTTTCGCGGGATCATGAGTTTTTGCAGCGCGCTGGGTTACTGTTCCAGCGCACTGGGTTCTTGTTCTAGCGCGCCCGGTTACTGTTCTAGCACGCACGGTTACTGTTCCAGCGCGCATGGTTAATGTTCCATCGCACCGGGTTTTTGTTCCAGCGCGCCACCTTTTCATCTTTAAAATCGTTTCTTTCATCTGGATCCGACGCGTTCGCGGCTAGATTTTATTTCTGTCTTTTTGTTTGGTTAAAATTTACCATTCTTAGGATAGAAACAGTTAAAATTTACCAATCCTAGGATAGAAATGGTTAAAACTTACCAATCATAGGATAGAAATGGATTAAAATTTACCAATCCTAGGATAGAAACGTCACATTTCTTTTTGCAGTTTAAAAATTTAACATCATGCTTATCATGGAGCAATATCTCCATTAGAGTAAATCACTTGTCTTTTGGGTTTTAAAAAAAGAACAACATTTTTTTGCTGTGTTTGGGTGATAGGTTTATGCTCTCCCCTTAACTGGGTGCATCAGAATACCAGACTCACCATTACTTTATGCATTTTAAGCTTTCTTAAAACCTTTAGACAGGCCTGCCGTAGTGGGAAAAAAGTACTCACCCTACGGGAACGACCTGAGTGGCGACAGCCAAAAGCCATGGTATTCCAACCCACTTAAAAATTTATGTGAATTTGGGGAAACCCTCTTTCAATAGAAGTGTGCAGGATAACCATCCCCAAAATCTTTGTTTTAAAGATTGGGTGGTCTCTCGAAGGAGTTTATCCATTTGCCGCTCCGAACGGAAACCCTATCTAAGAACCTAGAAATAGAAGCATGCCTGTCAGTTTCCGAACATTGTAATACTCGACGGTGCAGGGGCGAGGAAGAATCTACCCTCAAGCACTCACCATATAATTGCCAAGGACTGTTTGCTCAGGGGATCCGGTATCCACTTCCGTCACTCTGAGTACGCACCTGGAAAAGACAAAAACACAGGCGCCCTCTAGGGGGTGACATGGCTATGTGAGTCGATGCAATTCCAAGCTGTGGGCCATTCGAGTATATAACGATGACCTTTTATCTCTAGGAGTGAGTCTATTTGAAGTGTTTTATCTTGTTATCAAACCAGTGAAAATCAAGAAGAATCATTGATTCTTGAGAACATACACTATTTTTTTAGATTCTAGGATTTTTAAAAGACAACCATTCTATTCTTGATTGTTGTGTTTTCTATCATTAAACTCAGATAAGATCATCACAAAAATCCTTAAAATCAACGCACTTGTGGATTTCTCATGATTCGAGATTGGGTATCCACCAAGTTTGTCAAGAAATCTCTTTCCAAACGAATCCAAAAACCAAAGAAAACACTTGCATACAAACAACTCCTAAGAAAACAACGATTTCTGTATCAAAGCAGGAAAGTTCTACTCCAACATAAGACTTTCATTCATAGGTATCACGATTTCTCTAGAGGTTATACAGACGACTACGGTGTAGCTCCCTTAGATTCACAAGCATATTTCCAAAGAAGAGCTCTTAGGCAACACCACAATCACAGTCAGAGAATTCATCCAGAATACATCCCACAACCAGCCATCCAATATGATACCAGGCCAAGTGAGTTTCATAGAATAAGATAGTTTTTTTTCTGTCTTAAACACCTTAAGGTTCTATTTTAGCGCGCCTGGTCTCTGTTTCAGCGCTCCTGGTCTCTGTTTTAGCGCGCCTGGTCTCTGTTTCAGCGCTCCCGGTCTCTGTTTTAGCGCACCTGGTCTCTGTTTCAGTGCGCCCGGTCTCTGTTTTAGCATGCCTGGTCTCTGTTTCAGTGCGCCCGGTCTCTGTTTTAGCGCATCTGGTCTCTGTTTTAGCGCACCCAGTCTCTATTTTACCGTGCTCGGTCTCTGTTTCAGTGTGCCCAGTATCTGTTTTAGCGCACCCGGTCTCTGTTTTAGCGCACCATAAAGTCAGAAAAATAGAGAGTTAATAGGACATTTTGTCAGTTTACCCATATCGATAACAAGGTTTTCATCAGTCTAGAACATTTTTTTTTCACAGTCCAGAACACTTAAGTCACACAAAAGGAAAGCTTTACCCCTACACCTAGATCTTGCAGCATCTTGCATAGTGTCATTATCACCAAAATTTGAGATTTTCTATCAAAGTTTCCCTATCAAGGATTTTATCATCCTTCCATCACAAAACTAGATAAAACTAAATCAGATTTTAAATCAACAACCTTGACACTTATCCAATCAAATCCAAGATCAAAGTCTAGAGTAAAACTTTAAATGTTTGTATGCCTATTTTCACACGAGCAGCATATCAAAAACAACAAGAACAAGAAAATGAAAGAATAGCAGCCATGGCTGAAGAAAACCCTTGGGGACGATATAGCAACACTGATCCTCTTATTAACTCACATGAGAAAGAAATAACTGCAGAGGAAATCAAGAAAGTTCAACAAGACCCTCATTTCCATAAATTTATGGAAAAGATGCTAGAGCAAGACATGGAAAAGTATCTTCTACTATTAGCTAACAAAGGTGCTAAACTTCCTAAAGACTTTGATGTCAATCAACTCAAGGAAACAGCCACACCTAACTCAACTAGTATAGAAAATCCAAATCAAATAGATGCTTTGACAAGACAAATCCAACAATTGCAATTACAGTTCCAAAATATCCAACAAGGGCCAACAAAGAGATATTTATTGCAAGACATTTGCCCTTATCCATTCGACTCAAGCATTAACATGATACCATTTCCACGGTATTGTGAATACCCAACATACAACAAGTATAATGGAAGAACCGATCCATTTGATCACGTACAAGAATTTTGAGCCATGAGCATAGAGTTCACACACAAGGACTCTTACCTACTACGATTATTTCCAAGGAGCTTAGGGAATACTTGCATGGAGTTGTTTTCTAAACTGGAACCTAGGATTCAATCCTTTGAGGAACTAATCAATAGGTTCATAACACACTTCTCATTCAACATCCAATATGGGGTAACCTTAAAAGAACTCTACAACACCAAACAAGCAAAGGGTGAAAAATTTCTTTCCTTTCTCCAACGATGGAGAAGGCTATTTGCTAAATACCCTAGATCTATTCCTGAAGAGGAGAAGATAGAGATGTTCATTGATAACTTAGTAGATGACATGAATTACAGATTGGACTTACAATGTCCATCCACATTTGAACAAGTTATCGAAAAGGGGCTCAAAATTGAAGAGGCTCTAATCAAAAGAGGAACAATCAAACATTTCACTGAAGGTTCAAACAATAACCATTCCTCTAACAACAACAACGAAAAGCCAAGATTTTGGCAAAAGAACAAGAATACTGATACCATGATCGATACACACGCACCTAAACCAGTATTCACCTTGACACCAACCACTACAAACAAACAAAACAATGGTTTTAATGTCAAACAAAGTAGTGATCAAGGAAATAATCAAAACAGTGGAGAAACAAAAGCCCAATCATTCCAACGACCCTCCAATAAACGAAAATTTACACCATTAGGACAATCATTGGAATCGGTCCTCAAAGAGCTCTTAGACGAAAAACTCATTCAAGTACAAGAGGCTAGAAATTGGGACCCTCAAGTCAAACCATCATGGTGGAATGACTTACATTACTGTCACTATCATCAAAATAAAGGCCACATGACTGAAAATTGTTGGCAATTAAAACATGCGGTACAAGACCTCATAGATCAAAAGAAAGTATTTGTAGAGGGCCCTCAAACAAACAAAGATCATACAACATTCAAAAATCCTCTACCCAATTATCAGAAGGGAGAATCTTCTTCCGCAAACACCAAAGGTAAAAACGTTGGCTATGTTTATGACACAACAATCCTTTGTTTGTCCGCTGTCAAGGAGGATGAAGAGTTATGCAACCAAATCAATCAGAACAATGACATTACATCTACCAATTTGGTACAACATATGGACAAATCCGAAAACCAAATCAATGTAGTCACACTCAAAGGAAAACAAGAGTACCAACCAGTTAATGCCACAACAAGGGCACAATCCAAAGTTATATTGAAAGGAGCATCAATATCATCCCCATCAGTGGATCCTCCCTCCAATCAATATAATCTCATCGATCAATTGCAGAAAATACCGGCACAAATATCAATCTTGGAACTTTTGAAGATTTCCCCATCACACAAAGAGGTTCTTGAACAAGCTCTTGTATCAACTACGGTACCTAACAATCTGGATGTGTGTCAGTTCCAAGCTATGGTGGGACATCTATCTGCACCTCATTGTCTTTCATTTTCCGAACATGATGATGTATCACTCACCCATCCGCATAATTCCGCCCTTCACATTGAAGTCCTTATCCATAAACATCGTGTAAAACATGTCCTGATAGATGGAGGGGCTGGTTTAAATATTTGTACCTT
The DNA here is from genome assembly GCA_007258455.2 of Sequoia sempervirens. Taxonomy (NCBI): domain Eukaryota; kingdom Viridiplantae; phylum Streptophyta; class Pinopsida; order Cupressales; family Cupressaceae; genus Sequoia; species Sequoia sempervirens. The sequence continues at coordinate 19,823 of VDFB02296919.1, read as the reverse complement.
AAAGCTGATTTGTGCACTAGGATACTCAGATGAAGCCATTGATACAAGAAGAAAAATCACAATCAAAGCATATGATGAAGAAGAAAGGTCCTCTAAAGGATTGATCATATTACCCATTCAAGTGGGACCTATTGTCCAAAAAGTGGTTTGCCAAGTCTTAGATAGGGAACTGACATACAACATACTGTTGGGACGCCCTTGGATACATGATATGCAAGCAGTACCTTCTACCTATCATCAATGCCTAAAATTTCCCGTCAATGGATAGGAGGTAACAATCACAGTAGACTACAATGACACCCAAGCTTTTCATACCTTGAAGACATCTCAGGATACATTCATACCTAACAATAGAGAAGTTAGCACATCAGATAGTGAGCAACAACAGAGCTTCATTTCAAAGTGGCTTCCAAAACAACAAAAATCACAAGAGATAAGGGTGGGACAATCTAACCCTTCAAAGGTTGAAGAACAATTGGCTCCACTCTCACATCAATTCACCAAGGAAGTACAAATAAGCGACAAAGGAATAAGTGAATATGGTGTTGGACACTCATTTCATCTATCACAAATGTTACCCTCCTTACAAACGTATGGACAACCATCTACAAAAACCCACAATTTAGAACAATCTACAACAACATTAGATGGAAGAATCTGTAAAGTTGGGAGTTTAGATGAAGAATCAGAAGATAAGGCCATACTAAATTGGATTTATAAGGATGAGGAAGCTTCCGCCTCCACAAGTAACATCATAGAGACAAATCAATATGGGAAAGGAAAAACTATTCTGGAGAAGATGGGATATTCAGGACAGGGACCTCTTGGGTTAAGGAAACAAGGCATAACAGAACCAATCCAGCCTCTTACGCTCCAATATAAGGATAAAACAGGACTAGGATATGTAGCAGAACAAGGATCTCTTGATCAAGGGAAACAAAGTGTGACAGAACCAATCCAAGTCCTCACAATTCAGCAGAATGGCAAAACTGGATACACAGAAAAAGCAAAAGCAGAAATCACCAATAAAACTGTGGAGCGTATTCTTCAAATAAGAGATAACTCTGAAACGGATTCGAATGAGTATGAGTGGTACAACTTATCAGATGTTTCCTATGAAGATATTCAGATTGATATTATCAAAAATTATACCCCCAAACACGAGGAGGGTCAAAGCTCAAGCTTTAATCCTAATGTCTATGAAACACAAAATTTCGATGACTCAAGTGAAGATGAACAGACATCGATTGAGATAAATGATGTGGAAGAAAATACCTTTGTAGGCCTCAACATAACCACAAACAACCTAGATGACATTTTCGTCCGAGCTTTCACAATCGCTGACCTCAACCCATCTAATGATTCGTTGCCTTTACTACACCCCGAGCTTATCGAATGGGAACCCCAACATCCTATTAATCTCCCTGTTTTTGACAATGATTCCTCCATTATTAACTACCTTTGCTATGAGGAATCCGATACTTGTTCTACCAATACTTCTTTTAATGACGCTTTTAGGCAGGAGGATGCCAAGCCTTCCAGTTGTAAAAATATGAAAGAAAAAAATGGATCTAATGGTGAAAACCATTCTATGGCAGTATTTGATCCTAAAATAGTAAAAACAAAGAACGCATCCGATGGCGAAAGATCATCAGTGTTGATAGAACCCACATAGTCTATTAATATTGGCACAGCAGAGAAAGCAAGAATACTACACCTGGCTGCATCCATGACAGATACAAAAAACCAGATTTTATCAAATTCTTTGAAGAACGATGCATCAATTTTGCTTGGTCATACTCTGACATGCCAGGCTTGGACACAGATCTCATTATGCATCACTTATCCTTACCAGCTGGCACTAAACCAGTAAAATAGAAGCTGAGAAAAATGCATCCACATGTTGCATTATTAGTAAAAAATGATTTGAAGAAACTACTAGATGCTGGATTCATCAGATCTATTGATTATGCAGAATGGATATCCAACATTGTACCTGTTTCAAAGCCAGATAACACCATTAGAATATGTACTGATTTTTGGATTTAAATAAGGTGTCCAAAGGATGATTTTCCTTTGCCAAACATAGACATGATTGTAGATCTCATAGCCGGTCATCAAATGCTATCACTCATGGATGGATTTTCAGGATACAATCAAATCAAGATAGCTCCTGAAGACCAAGAGAAGACAACATTTACATGTCCATGGGGCACCTTTTGCTGGAACGTCATGCCTTTTGGGTTAAAGAATGCAGGAGCTACATACCAGCGAGCTATGACAACAATCTTCCATGATATGATGCACACCTTCATGGAGGACTATGTGGATGATATCTTAGCCAAGTCTTACACCAGGGAAGGACATCTAGAGATATTGGCCAAAATATTTGACAGGTTGGAAAAATTCAAAGTCAGATTGAATCCTAAGAAATGTGCCTTTGGAGTAACATCAGCAAAACTCCTAGGATACATAGTTTCTACAAAGGGAATTGAAGTAGATCCAGAAAAAGTCCAAGCCATTATGGAAATGCCACCTCCTAAGAATATCAGTACATTAAGATCTCTACAAGGCTAACTACAGTCCATCAGAAGATTCATCTCTCAACTAGCCGATCGGTGTCATCCATTCAACCATCTTTTGCATAAAAATGTGCCTTTTAAATGGGATGAACAGTGTGAGAGTACTTTCAATCAAATCAAGCATTATCTGATGACACCACCAATCTTGGTACCACCCAGTGAAGACAAACCATTTTTGCTATATATCGCAACAACATATATTTATTTAGGAGCCTTGCTAGCACAAGAGGATAAAGAAGGAAAAGAACAGGCAATATACTATATCAGCAGGACGCTCAATGGACATGAAGTAAACTACACCTTCATTGAAAAATCATGCTTAGTAGTAATATTTGCAACACAAAAATTGCAACATTATATGCTCACTCACACTATCAAGCTCATTGCAAAAATTGATCCTCTCAAGTATTTACTGAGCAAAGCAGCTTTAACAGGAAGGTTGGCAAAGTGGGTCATGCTCCTCAGTGAGTTTGATATTCAATATGTTGAAAGATGAGCTATCAAAGGACAAGTCATCACCGATCAATTAGCAGAAGCTCCATTATCAGACAGTCATCCTATGACCATGGAATTTCCCGATGTAGATATCCTCAATGTTACAACACAACCATGGCAACTCTACTTCGATGGATCCTACACACAACATGGATCAGGGGCAGGAATTCTATTTATCACACCTCTTGGGCACACAATCCCGCGATCATACAGGCTTACCTTCTGTTGCACTAACAATGTGGCAGAATATGAAGCTTTGATCCTTGGAATTAAAGTGGCTATTGAATGGAAAATCACAGAACTACAGGTGTATGGAGACTCCTAGTTAATCATCTACCAAGTCAACAATGATTACCAAACTAAGGATGACACACATATTTTATACAAGAGGCTGGTGGATGACCTAAGAAAATACTTCATAGAAATCAAATTTGAGCAGATACCAAGATCAGAGAACAAAGTAGCAGATGCCATGGCCACAATAGCACCTCTTCTACAAATGCCTAAAACGCAAGATCGTTATCGATTTATTGTAGATCAAGTATCAAATCCTGCATACACAAATCCCAAATCCCAAACCATAAGCCTTTTGGATAGTGCCCAATCTTCCATTTATGAAGACATTTATACTTATCTGAAAGATAATATCTTACCGCCAGATCTTTCTTGCAACCAAAAGCACAACTTCATATGCCAATCCGCCAAACATACCATTATTGCTGACACCCTTTACCGTCGAGGCCTAGATGGTACTCTTTTACGTTGTTTAGAACATGACAAATCCGCTTCCTCTTTACACGAGGTCCATGAAGGAATTTGTGGTACACATTCAAGTGGATTATCTTTAGCCAAGAAACTCCTTCGTTTGGGGTATTACTGGCCACACATGGAGCAAGAGTATTATTAGTTTGTCAAAAGATGTTCAAAATGCCAGATCCATGGCAATCTTATACATGCACCAGCGCAGGAGCTACATCCATTTGCAACTACATGGCCTTTCTGTCAGTGGGGATTAGACCTGGTAGGGAAAATTCACCCATCTTCATCTAATGGACACAAGTTCATTATCACAGCAACCAAATATTTTACAAAATGGGTGGAGGCGGTTCCCTTAACCACAATCACTGGAAATCAAATATCATCTTTCATACTTAATTATCTCATTTGTAGATATGGGATACCCCAGTCAATCATCACAGATAATGGAAGGCCTTTCAAGAACCAAGACGTCCAAGAACTGTGTGAAAAGTTTCACATCCAACATCACTTTTCAACCCCGTATTACCCTCAAGGTAATGGACAGGCAGAAGCTTCCAACAAAACAATCCTAAAGATTCTCAAGAAAACCAGAATGAGGTAGGGCGTGATTGGCACGTTCAGCTTAACCCTGCTCTTTGGGCTTACAAGATAGCATCAAAACACCAACAGGAGCTACACCATATGCTCTTGTTTATGGATTAGAGGCAATATTACCTATTGAGGTAGAAATTCCATCCCTTCGAGTTTCACTAAAGGGACTCATTTCAGATGAAGATTATAGGATCTCTAGACTTCAGGAATTAGAGCTACTTGATGAACGTCGACAACAAGCTGTCAATCATTTGACAGCCTATCAACAAAGGATGTCTAGGAACTATAATCATAGGGTTAAGCCTAGAGTCTTCCAGATCGGAGACTTGGTCCTACGGGAAAACCCTAGAAATCAAGTAGACAGAGAAAAGAAGGGAAAGTTTGAACCTAACTGGATAGGACCTTATGTCATCATATCAATCTATGGATCAGGAGCATACCGACTGTCTACACCAGAAGGAGACATGTTGGAGGAGCCCATGAACAGCATTCATCTCAGGCGATTCTACACTTGAGGATATCTAGTGCACGGTCAATAAAGTTGTCTTGATGAAAACCTGGCAAACAGGCGTCATGATGACAAAAATTAAAATAAATAAATAAATTAATTAAAAAATTAAAAAATATATAAAACTACAAAAGAAAATGAAAGAGGACACAATAAAAACAAGTGATGAAAACCTGGCAAACAGGCGTTACTTGTGATTTTCACCAAACTCCTCTATCTACTGGGTACAGTGTTGTTACGATTGTTTCCTTTCATATCATTTCCATCTATCAGTTGAGATTCTCACTATCCATATCATAGCATGGATACCATGTTTTACCCTGGCTTGGGGGCAACATCCTAGTGTTATCTGGTACAAGTAGACTTTCAGCTTACATAGAAAGGCAGTCAAACATGACAACCTCAAGTGGCAACCCATCAAAAATCCAAAAACATTAGAAAATCAAAATCCAAAAACATCAGAAAATCAAAATCCAAAAACATCAGAAAATCAAAAATCCAAAAACATCAGAAAATCAAAAATCCAAAAAAAACATCAGAAAATCAAAAATCCAAAAAAACATCAGAAAATCAAAATCCAAAAACACCAGAAAATCCATCAAAAACCCAAAAACATCAGAAAATCAAAAACACAAAAATAGAGTCTACATTAGTCAAAAGTGGAGTCTGTGTCAGTCGAACTACGTGGTCTCTGCGTGTATAACGTAGGCAAGACTAATCTTTGATCAGTCCCCGAGACCCCTAGGATAGGTCTTTTAGGTCACATCATTTAGTTAAATATTTGGGAATATCATGCACACATCAGCACACACATCTCAACACTGATGATCTAATCTGAATAATGATTTGAAAATACATTAAGTAGAATTTGAATTGTTGTGCTTTTCATTTTATCATTTGGTTATCATTTCTTTGAAGCTACTCAATGATGTATTGAACTAGAGAAGTAAGGAAGAAGAATGATACCTTTTCTTTGTTTGTTGTTTTGTGAGTTAGTCATTATTATTTTGTGAATTGTCGCGGGAAGTGCTCTACCAAGTATCATGGATGACATTCCAATTCACTTAAAAAAATGATTAATTCTTGTTTGTTTACGCAAGAAATGCTCAGGTCATCATTGGTCTATCTCATACCATGATGCTTGTGTTCGCTTGCAATATCAAAAATCATGAAAGAAAATACTCAAGTCATCATTGGTCTATCTCATATCATTGATGCTTGTATAAGCTTTCAACATTTTAAAAATAAAGCTCAGTGATGATACAAAGCAAAATAAAATGATTATTGAAATGACACTTAGGTTTGCATGGATAAAATAAACATTTGCATGGTTAAACATAGATTGCATTCATAATAATACATCTGCAGAGTACTAGTGGCACAAGTTACAATGATTCATTCACAAACGATGTTATCTTTTCTTATTAAAAGACTGAGTACACTTGACACATACAATTTTCATAAACAGCATGCATATAGGATCATTTCTTCATCTCATCATAAATTCACAATTTACATCTCATCATTCATTAAACATCATCTACTCATCTATCATTACATTTGCAATTCATTCATATATCATTCCATTTACATCTCATCATTCATTTCCATTTCATTACATTTCATTTACATTTACATACATCATTTCATTTGCAATTCATTCATATATCATTCCATTTACATCTCATCATTCATTTCCATTTCATTACATTTCATTTACATTTACATACATCATTTCATTTACATATCATTCATATATCATCTATTTGCAATTCATTCATTTATATAAACATCTCATCATTCATTCATTTATCACATATCACATATTCATTTACCACATTTCAGTTACATTTTCATCATCATATTCTCATCATTACATTTTTTTTCATACATCATTGCATTCCATCTTATTTATCATACACCATTTACAATTCATTACATCATCCATTTATCACATATCACATATTCATTTATCACATTTCATTTTACATTTCATCTCATAAATATTACATTACATTTTCATCATACATCATTTACATTTACATCATCACATACTCATCATCACATGTTCATCATACATCATTGCATTTCCATCTCGTCTATCATACATCATTACATTTCATTCACATTTACATTTATCCATCATCCATTTACATTTACATTCATCATTACATTTCATTTATCCAACATTCATTTACATTTCCATACGTCATTCATTAAACATCACATTTTATCTATCATACATTACATCTCATTAAGAAAAGAAATACATCATCAATACCATTTCACATCATAAGATCAATACATCCATCACATCAATAAATCATAAAATCAATGCATCCATCACATCAATACATCATAAAATCAATGCATCCATCACATAAATCATGTCAACACATATCATAAAACAATCGAACTGCTGCACATATATATTTCATCAAGTGTCAAGTATACAATGAAGTTTGAAAAGAATGAAAATAACATCAAGTCAAAAATGGCTGTACATATCTCTCAAGGAGTACACAACTAATATCAAGTAGTACTCCCACCAGAAGGAGCAGGTCTTGCACCAGTATTGGTACCACCACCAGACGTCCCAGGATCTCTCGGACCTCTCGGAAGAGGCTGTGTCACACCTCTGCTCACTGTCCTCGACCGAGTCCTCTCTGAGCGAGACTGAGCATAACTGACTCTCTGCTCTGGGGGACAATGCTCATGGTAACAGCTCCGGTAATACTCAATCTCAGCACCTTCCTGCATGGCCTCTCGCATATAATCTGCCACGGAAGTCCCATCTGCCACTCTCTGCAACCTCTCTGCAGTCGCCTGTGCTGTCTCTGCTGTCCGTCTAATGGTATCTCACTCTGCAGTCAAGGCTGTGATCTGTGCCTGGGCAGTGGACAACTGTGCTCGTAATCCTGTCAACTGAGACTGTGCAGTCGCTGCTGCCTGTAGGGCCCCATCTCTCTCACTAATTAGAGATGTAATCTAAGTCTGAGCAGTAGCTAACTGTGCCTGCGTCTGTGCTAATAATCCCTGCACCTGTGCTAGCTGTCCCTGCAATGTTTGCACCTGCACCTGTAAACCCGCGACCTCTGATGGATCTGCTGATGAGGAAACAACAGCCTGCCTCTTATGAGGCACACTAGAAGATGGCTCTGATGTACCTGCTACACTCGGTCTCCCCCCATCTCCACCATCATCATCACTGCTATCCTCACTGCTACCAGAACTCTCATCGCTGTCAGTCTCTGAGCTGCTCTCCACATCCACATCAACATCCTCCTCTCTCCCCTATCACTGACCAACCTGAACACCCCCTGCTGGTGCTACTATTGGTGCTGCTGGTGCTACTGCTGGTGCTGCCGCTGGTACAGGTGCTGGCTCATCTAGAATAGTGATCCGTGGAGGAGGGTGCAGAGCTGGATACTCTCCGTACTCGGGAGTAATGGGTGCCTCGACAATATCCCACTGAACATCCCATGCTGATGGCTGTAAAGCACGGTAACCCTCAACAAGTGCCCTGTAAGGCAAGCTGAGACCCCAATCAGGAACATCTATCCGACATCGGCCATAATGTGCTACACCTAATGGCATGCACTGCACAATGCCATACTGCCTGTACACACGATGAAACAGGAATCGCTCCAAGACCTTGGGGCTCTTCCCGATCAAATACATCGAATCGGACAAGAACCCCAACTCAATATCATCATCGTCCCAGGCATCACAATTTAAGTACAGACGCCAGGTCACTGCCTCTATATCATCAACAATCCACCTCCAATACTCAAGCTTACCCATCATATGCTGGGTAGGCCTGCCTCTATACCGAAATACATATGGCCTCGTCACTGGTTTGGCCAACTCTGGTACGGGACGCATAACAGCAATATGCTCCCATGACCATACTTGGAGAAGGGTAGCCCCTGCCGATAAACTACTGCCGCCGAGATAAACAATCCAATGCAAATCATGATATAACTGGGCAAGCATGCACATGCCCCAAGCATATCTCGTCCTATGGACCACCAGACCCTCTAACACTCGACCCCATCCAAGCGATAGACTCTTTGACCTCTTATCAGGACAAAGGAATCCACCAATAAAACCGGCCAAAACTGAAGGAAGCGGAGCATATGACTCATACATATCTACCCATGGAATCCACTCTCCTGCAATGTGGGGATCTTGAAAGACTCTCTGCATGGCCTCTACACCACCAACCTCCTCTGAATCATGAACCACAATCTCTCCAAAAAAGGGAATATGAAAAATACGCCATACATCCTCTAGCGTCACGGTTATCTCGCCAGTAGGTAAGTGAAAGGTGTTGTGGTCACTATGCCACCGCTCTGCCAAAGCTGTCAATAGACCCCTATTGAGTCTAATATGGGGCATGTCAAGTAAAGTCGCCAAACCACAAGCAGCAATATGCTATCTCTCATCAAGTGACAGTCTCGGTATCATATCAAAGGGCCACAGGAACTGCTCTCGCACCTGGATAACATCTAACTGCTCCTGTACTCATACAAAACAAAACATTTTAATCAGAATATCACAAGATCATCAAATTTTCTAAACATTGTGCTTTTTTTTCTTTTTCCTATCAACCTATCAAATCATCAAGGAACCCTCATCTATCAATTGGGTTCAATCATTTGAAACACATAATTAGTCCTCGCCTATCATGAGGATAATTATTAGCAATCAATGAATCTCACTCATCAAGAGATCGTCTACCATTTATTTAGTCAACATCAAGCTAAACTAGATGGAATCACCAACAAATCGATGAAAATCAAAATGCACAATGTTACATCAATCTATACCCAAAGCGCTACAAAATTAACCTAATGCGCTAAAAAGTCTGGCATGCTACAAAACTCCCCGGGCGCGCTACAGATCTGACCCTACACGCTAAAATTTCTGACGCGCTACACAATTTCCTGGACGCGCTGCAAAATTGGCCCTGCGCGCTAAAACTTCTGACACGCTGCAAAACTTACCGAATGCGCTACGCTATTGACCGGACGCGCTAAAACTACGACGCGCTACAAAAATTCACGGACGCGCTACACCGCGTTCACTGCGCGCTAAAACAATAAAAACATGCAAAAATACATTAAAATTAAGGGTGTGAATTATGAGGAAGGTTTGGAGTACATACCGGAGGTCCATAGTCGGTCGGACGCTGATGACGGCGCACACGCTCGAGTCGGTGGGTGTGGTAGGGGATTGGCATCCTGAGGCTCTGAATACTCTAAGGGTCTCTATCTCAAGGTTGTCAAAGTCAAATGCACAAATGACTTTTGAGAATGACCTTTGGAGTATTTATAGGCTATTTTTGGGGGATTTTTATGGGATTTATTTATTTTTCCTTTTGAGGAATTAATTCTTATCTATCACAGGGGCATTTATGGACAATCTTGTCGGGAGATAAATTGTTTCTTCACCAATTCATCATCAAACCATCATAAAAATTCAAAATTCTTGAAAAATCATAAAAAAATCCAAAATTCATCAATTTATCTCCCGATGGGGCATATATCACTATCATTTCAAAATTCATCATCTGGGGCAAGTCTGGGGCATGCTTTAAAAACCTTTCGTCAATACTGGCAGTTGAGGCAAAATCATTCTTTGAAGCACTGCGTAAACACATCACTTCAAAGAGGGGCAAAATGTAGACACCTAAAAATGGTCTCGAGAATCTAATTAATTGAATATGGCTTATTTGATTAATTAATCTTAAATTCTTCTACTTAGTAAATAAATAGAAATATTTATTTATATTAAGTTCATTTATTAATTCTTCTATTTTTCTCTCCTAATTAAATAAACAAAATCAAAAACTTTGTTTTATTTAATTATTATCATTTTCATCATATTATTTCTCTCTTAATTAAATAAACAAAATTAAAAACTTTGTTTTATTTAATTATTATCATTATTACTTCTATCTTAAAATTAAATACACAATTTAAATAATTTGTGTTATTAAAATCACCTTTCTTCTTAATTAAATAAAGATTGCTAAAAATCTTTTATTTAATTATCATTCTCCTTTTAATTTAATAAAACAAACCCTATAGTTTGATTTATTAAATTATTTATTCCTCCTTTTGCTAAATTTAAATAAATTAACAATATTTAAATTTATGCATAAATTTTGCACTATTCACTCGCCAATAAAATTTATTTCTCAAAATTCAAATTAATGGCACTGCCATTCACGGGAAAAGCTTCAGGGACAAACCTGCGAGAAATTTTCTCAACAACCTTCCACCCACCTTCCCTCTTATCTTGCCTGGTGTTTTCATGGGGAGAAACCATTCTCCATGATCAGCTCCTTCTTCTCATCCCATGCCTTTGGATTCTCCAGAGAAAATCACAGCCCCTCATCCCGGTTTCCTATATAATTGTGTTGTCGTGAAAGCTATAAATACAGCTCTTGGGCTACAAGAAATGGAGCCCAACTAATGCAATCTTACTCTGCAGGTTTCCAAAGCATTCAAGCATCCAAACCATCCAGCATTCCAGTATCCATCAAGCAGCATTCAAGCATCAAGCATTTGCAGTCATGGCTGCCATTAGAATAGAATTTGCATATTTTAATCATATTAGAGTAGAATAGTTCATTTCTCATTCTCTAAGTGTCATTTTAATAGTTTAATTAGCTTACAAATCTGAGAGCTAAGTAAATTAGAGAAATCTTTAGAGTTAGAGAGCAATAGGATAGATTTCTGAAGCTTTTTAGTTTAAATTAGTTTAAATTCATTTAGTTTTAGATGCAATATCCTATTTAGAAGCGTAGATGCATAGTTTAGTTTGTTTTTACCCTTCTACCGCTTACACCAATTATAATTAGAATCGTATGCCTCATAAGGCATTGCAACATATGACTCCTGAGGAGGCTTGGTCCCATGTCAAGCCTAATGTATCTTCATTTAAACTCTTTGGTAGTGAGGCTTGGGCATTCATTCCTGAAGCTCAACAGAAATCTATGGAGAGGAAGAGTCGACCGATTATATTTGTTGGATACTATGATGATGTTAAGGCATACAGGTTGTTTGATCCTAATTCTAGAGAGTTCTTGTTTTGATGAGATTTCTAGTTTAGAGCGCTTTCCTCTAATGGATTCTCCATCCCTAGCTTCTCCCTCATCTCCTATTACTTACTCCTCATATCATGAGGATTACTCATCACTTGAGGATGAGGATAATGCTCTAGCTATCCCACCGCCTCCAAATATTCATCCTTTACCCAAGTGGGCCCGCTATACTATCGATGCAACTAGACCTTTGGTAAGTGATCCTTCAGACTCCTGTCGTACTCATGCACAGACATCGGGTGTTATTCTTTTTAGTCATACCATTTTGGATGATCCTCAGAAGTTTTTTGAGGTAGTTGGTACTCCTGAGTGGGATAGTGCTCTGGCGGATGAGTATTCTTCTCTAATGAAGAATCATACATGGTATTTAGTTCCTTTTCCTAAGGGAAGAAAATTGGTTTGGTGAAACTGGGCGCACCATACCAAATATGTTGTAGATAGTTCTATTGATAAATATAAGGATCGTCTTGTTGCAAAGGGTTTCTCTTAGGTCGAAGGTATTGATTATTCTGAGACCTTTTCCCCTATTTCCAAGATGAATTCTATTTTCCTTATACTTTCCCTTGCAGCTTCATAGGGATGGTTAGTATTTTATATGGATGAAGAATGCCTTCCTTCATGGTGATCTTCATGAGGAGATTTATATGGAGCAGCCACATGGTTTTACTAAGGACTCTTTGCTAGTTTTGCAGAGTTTGATGTTTTCTATATGGTCTCAAATAGGCCCCTCGATCTTGGTATGAGAAGATGGACACTTTTTTGTTTTCTTCTAGCTTCACACAATGTCATTTCAATCTCACAATTTACATTTAGAGACAAGAGGGTGATCTTTTGGTCCTAGAGCTATATGTGGATGATTTGATCATTATAGGAAGTTTATCCTCCATGATCCAAAATTTTTAGTGAGCTTTGATGGAGCATTTTGAGATGATAGATCTTGGCCTTCTGTACTACTTTCTTGGTTTATAGGTTATTCAGTCTTCGGATGGTATTTCTATATTTCAGTAGAAGTATGCTCTACACATGATTTGGATATTTGGCATGCTTGATTGCAAGCCTACCCCCACACCATTCTAGTCAGGTGTTTTATTGTCTTCCACTTGTACCACTCCTTCAGTAGATGCTACATTATACAGGTAGTTGGTTGACAGTCTTTTGTACTAGACAGATTCACATCTTGATCTTTTGTTTGTAGTTGGTCTTGTATCTTGACTATCACATGATCCACATGAGAGTCATTGGAAATATTCCAAATGAATTTTGAGATATTTTCAAGGCACCTCACATTATGATATTCACTATACATTAGGAGATCCTCAAATTATTGGCTTCACTGACTCATATTTGGTTGGTGATGTCAATGATAGGAAGTCCACTTTTGGCTTTGGTTTTATCCTTGGTTTTGGCCATATTAGACAGTCTTGCAAGAAGCAATCTTCTATTGCATTATCATCCATAGAGGTTGAGTATCAAGCAATAGTTTTGGCTAGCTAGGAGGTTTTGTGGTTTCGACAACCATTGATTCAATTTGGTTTTCCTCTTGATAGTCCCACTATTTTTTGGTGTGACAATTAGAGTTCCATTCACATTTCTCGCAATCCACTAGATCATTAACATACCAAGAACATAGAGATCCACATGCACACTTCATACATTTAGGATGGTTTTATCACCTTGGAGTACATGCCTACAGAGGAGTAAGTTGCTAACATCTTCACAAAAATTTTGGCATCGCCTCACTATATTCAACTGTGATTGTTGCTTGGGGTGAAGGAAGTTGTCCATGGGGGTCTTCATGAGGCCTTCCTTCATATTTTTTTTCATGCATGATTTCATCTCTTTTTGGAGTGGAGTTTTTCCCGTGAGGTTTTATCCATTTCTCCACTTTTTAGAGATCTTTAGTTTTACATGGGTGCCTCATCAAGCCAAGTTGTCGGGACCCATTTGTGGATTATTTTTTAAGAACTAAACTTAATCTCGATCCTTACCTATGAATTTTCCATAACTCAATCATCAACAAGGTCAAGGATTGGCCAACACTTAAGTAAAGTAATTAGTACTTCACTTCTTCTCTTCAGGCTCTGTGAGACCCAAGAGGGTAATCCTATGCATGCTCACAATATCTCACATTAGGTCAAGAGAATTTCCTCACACAGATGCACTACCTCAAAAAACTCACCACATCAATGGCTTGGCAGACCATAGGTGGAAGTGTTACTCGTTTCAAGGAATGCGTTTATATACTTAAAGTTGGGGCAATATAGTTTAGAGTATTTTATGAATCTGCCTTCATCTTGAATCCTAGACCAAATTTAGTACTAGCTCAAATGGCTATGAGATAAACTAATAAAACAATCAATGCCTTATCTGAGGGAGAAATGATTCATGACTTGCAATCAATTGGTAATACAATTCTAATTGAACATCAGAAATTAATGGACTATTAGAATACCACTTTGTAACATCTAACTCATTGTGTTTCAAAATATTACTTCCCTACCAAATCCTATATCCTTTTCTCACAAACTAATGGCCTGATTTTAGCATTTAATCAACTCATTGAACTGAAGCATAAAACAAGCTCATTCATTCGGTAAATGATAGAAGAAAAATGAAAATCATAATTTCAAATAAACTTATTCATAACTTTGAAGAGCATGTAGAGAAACATTTTATGTTCAATACTCTTCATTATATTGCTTTGTAAACCATATTTGGCATCTTAAGGTGCCGTGATAATCCGATTGCAGTTTCATATAATTTAAAGTATATATTATTTATCTGATTTTCCCTCGGTATACACTCACTTTTGACCTATCTTTAGACTCAAAATTTTGAACTCTCTTTCTCAACCATGAAATCCCCTTTATAAACAGGGGAGCAACAAGCACCCAGTTGAATTACAATTTCATTTTAATTTCAGTTAATTTCAAAAACCTAATTTCAACCAATTCCTTGAAGAACTCCCCAAGCAATTTCTTATGTAATCATTTGGGAATAGGGGAGGACAAAAGGAAAAAACATGCATAGGGTACCAATAGTTGCTATCACCTTGTTCATTTTTGAAACAAAAAATATTCCATATAATATCAACCAGAGGACTTCCACATCAGCATGGAAGAGCAAAAGACAAACCAAAGACACATGAAAACAAATACCTCCTATACAAAGACCATGGTGTAATTAAAAACAAAATACAAGCATATCTCATGATTCTTTGAGTCATCGAAGATCGAGAATGCCCACGCCACTTGTCCTCGGCGAAAATTCAGAGGGATCACCTACGCTATCATCGAGCCGCCCTAAATGGCAGAAAAAATATTGATAAACGCTGGCTATTATGAATCAATATAAATCATGTAATAGGAGAATTGTGTTTTCATGGGAAAGCCCTATTCATGACTTTTCTCTTCCTTCTTGGCCTTCTTCACTGGCTGAGCCAGTTCCTTGCCTTTGAACTTGACCACTTCTCCCAGAATGGTTATGTTTCTCAAGTGGTACGTACTATGCACAATTGATTTCTTCTTATGACCTCTAGCCCTCATTTTACGCTTTGAAACCTTAGGAGAAGCCTGGCCTTCCTGCTTAGTTATATCAGGTCATGATACTCAAATACATTGAGTCAGCTAGACCTTCTAATAGGCTGAATTGTCACACCAATTTTTCCCATTTCCAAAACAAAGAGAATTCAACAATTCAAGACAAAGCTATAGGGAGACACATTTACACTCCAGACAATTGTAACCAACCTATCAGAGAAATTCCCAACTAGACCAGAGAACTCAATTTGAAACCAACCTACTCAAGACAAGAAAATTCAACTCAATACAAACAAATAGCCTCTCACTCCTCTTCACACTTCGCCCTACATTCACTGTAGATTGGAAATATGGTGAAAATGAATAGCGATCAACCTGCATTAAATAGACAATTGGAGCATGTAGAATTAATGATTCAAGAACTCCTTGTGCAAGCGAATTGATAACTTAATAGTTCAGTTTTGAATCTAGGTCGTTGATCTTAGAATAATTAAAATTTCATTTAAGGTGGCCATGAGCATCATTTTTCAGCCATTAGCAACTTGCTCCTAGAAAATAGCGATGCTATCTCAAATACTGCCATGTTCTTCTTTAATCTTGATAAATCATATGTGATCTGACAATTAGCATGTATCACCAACCTAATTTGTGCTTTTTCATTAATATCGATGAAGTACATAAGACCAATTCATTTTCTAGAGAGAATAATTCCCTATATGATTCATTGCTCGTCACTGATATTCCCCAAATTTTAGGTTGCAACCAATGATGAAAGTATTCATGCAATGATGTTTAGTCCATTGGATCATCCTATTTTAAAACTATATCAATGGTTCTCCAATCCTTTCGCTGCTTTCCTTTTTGCTTTACACGAAATCCTCAGGATCCTGCCAAGTTGCTTGTTCCATCAATAGTGATCTCCTATCACAGATGTAAACATCCTCATGATGAAATCTCAGCCCTTGGTTCTGCGACCTATCTTTGATCACATCCATCCTTTCATCGTGCATCGCTAATTCAAAATTTTCACCTTGGTCCCTATCAGCGATGGGAGATGTAGTGAATGAATCAGATTTAGATATGTACACTTTCATGAAAATCAATGGTACAAAAGACATCACACATAGAGTCTTATCATATTAGCGAAAAAAATCTTTCAAAGAATACCATCGCTCATCTCTAATTCTCCTCATATAGTTTGCAAGAAATTAGCATGAGAGGATTTACAAATTTTATAATGTGCATTGCATATCACTACTGTGGAACTTAGCATTTTAAAACATATCTATGATCACGCTATGTAAGGAATTTCGATCATATCACGCATCGCTGATCCTTAATTTCTATCATTTCACATCATCCGCTATTATGATGGGCGATGACAAAAGTCGGTATCATTTTTCGCGGCTGGCAACTTAAGGCTCAAATCATTAGTGATAAGCGAGCACTGGCGGATTACCCATTTCATCGCCATCCGCATTTAGTGAGCCCTCGCGCCCATCCGCCATGAGCATATCAAAGAAAAACATAGCTCTCACCACCAAATCTGGCCAATATGTACCTATGGAAGAAATCAACGATGAGTGATATAGTATGATGGCCATCAGGACTTAAGTGGAAACTGTAAGCACGTGCATTTAAGTTATTCTAATGAAGGGGATCCCCTAGGATGACATGAAAATAATAGAATAGAGAACCTCTAAGCCATGAAATGCAAAGAATGTAAAGGCCAAAATATCCTTTACTTAACCTTATAAGATGGTAAATTCAAACCTAGGCGAGAGAGACCCGTCACTTGACGACATTGATAGACATAAGAGTTTTTAAAATGATCAAAAATGGGCAATATGCAGTCAATGACCAAATAGAATGTCACAAGCAAAATTAAAATGAATAAAACCCTAAACCCCCATATAAGAACCCTACATCCAAATATAACAAAGGTTTGAGATGAAATATAAAATTTTAGGGTTCAATATGGGCACTCCAATTTTTTTGCAATTTTGAAAGTGCCATCAGTGGCTCTTTCTGTGGACGTTTTTTCTCAGTGAATAGAGCGATAATTTAGAATCCTCTAGAGAAGAAGACTAGGTGCCTACTTCATTGTGTGATAGATTCAAGAGGTCACCTTTACCCCTAACTACTCTGGTTTAACAAGTCAAACCATATCTGATGGCCCAAGGCCATAAAAAGCTATAGGGCTCTTCTTACCTCTATCATAGACAAAATTCTCATCACACTTCACAAAATCCAATCTGAAAACATCACTGTAATCTTCTAGATTTAACATGCTAGCATCTCTTAATAGCCCATTATATACAATAATGTCAACAAGTTCACAACTATCATGCCTCTGAAATTCAGGCATACTCTTGAAATATTGATTTTCATGTGTCAACAACCCATAATATTTATCCTTTAAAACATTGTCAAGCTAAAAACAACACTCTTTAATGTTTTTCCCATTGCCACACTTAATGAAAATTTCATCCAACTGAAGAAAAAAATGGCACTCATATTCTGCCATATGGCTGGTACTATCAAGTTAAATATGATTGTTAGTTTGTATGTCATAGGTGAAACAATCATAGGAACTAATCAAAATATTGTGCACATCATGCAAACTATCTCTGAGTGTATGTAAATAGATACATTCATACATTGGCACATACTATAATTGTGCCTCAACATGTTGGTGTAGAGAATCATCATGAATCTCTAACTTATCCTCATCCTTTCTCACTTTGATATCTTTTGAACATAACATATCAACATCTTCAGCATTCATATCTTATTCAAAAGTGAGCAATTCTGGTTCAAAAAGATAATCTATTTTTTCTTTGAAATCAGCCTCCATATCCACATGAAAAGATTCATAACTAGGCTCATCTAAATTAGGAAACATATACTTATCCAAATCTGCATTAAAATTATCAAAATCTGGCTTATCATATACACAAACTCCATGGTTATCTATTATTTCTAACTCGTCAAAATAGATTTCTGAACTTGCATCAGCTTGCACACTTTCATACTCATCATACAATGCATCATTACAATCAAATAGTTGTTTGTCATTACCCACATTATCACCATGTTGACCAACTGGTTCATAACTGGAAGTAAGATCAGATACTCATGCATCATATTTTGCATAGTGAAGGTTATCATCACTATCAAAATCAGTATGGGCAACACACAAAAAGTGAGGGTTACTCACATGTACATATTTCTGATATTTAGTGGTCAACAGATTTGAAATTTGTTCACTGCTCAATGGACCATTCCTATGATCCATTCTTTCAACCACTTCCCCTTCATGACTTCCACTAGAACTGCATGCATTACCAAGTTGTAAATTAGGGCATACCATGATATTATCATCATCAAAGTCTGAAAATTCAATGGATCGATCACAAACTAGGTTTTCTCAATCATAGGAGATTGAATTGCTAACAACCTTGTCAAAAGCATGGTCACAATCTATCATAGAGGATAGGTTGTCCATTTGTTCATTCTTACTTACTTTTGGGCTATCATGACAACAATCCACATCTTTCTTAATTTCATCATTGGACTGAGTGTCACCATTGAGTTGGTCATTTACATCCTCTTGAGGATAGAGACCAATATTCTCACTATCATCAACATTAATGGATGACATTGCATCACTTCAAAAAATTTCCTTCTTAAATATGCACTTGTCTGTATTTGAAACTGAAGACATCTGATCATTTGTATTCATACAGTTGCTAATTTCATCAACATGTTTACCCACAACTGAAGACATTAGACTTTGCACATATTCATTCCTAATTTTTTCCATATTGTCTAAACATGTGTAAGCCATCTGCATACTCAATATTTTAAAATCCTTTAATAGTGCACTAGATCCCACCTCAAAAGCTTCAAAATACATATGAATGCAATCTGAGACACTGGGTTTGAAATTTTCATGGATTAGTGAAAGAGAAACAACAAATCTATGACTGAAAGCAATACTTGACTCTTCATCTTATTTTTTAAGCTGCTTTAATCTTGTGACAAGGTTAGAAGGTTCTTTTGCAAATTCTTCTCTATAAGCATCCACTAGTTTATCCTAGCAGGAAAAGGACTTCTCATAAATAATTAAGTACCAGTTCCTAGCTCTAGCTTCAAGAGATTTGAGAAAAACTATCATCCACATATCTTGATCTCCAAATGAATGTTTCACCATGAAACTATAAAAACTTTGG
>VDFB02296918.1:0-28916 GCA_007258455.2 Sequoia sempervirens | reverse complement strand
GTTTAGTCCATTGGATCATCCTGTTTTAAAACTATATCAATGGTTCTCCAATCCTTTCGCTGCTTTCCTTTTTGCTTTACACGAAATCCTCAGGATCCTGCCAAGTTGCTTGTTCCATCAATAGTGATCTCCTATCACAGATGTAAACATCCTCATGATGAAATCTCAGCCCTTGGTTCTGCGACCTATCTTTGATCACATCCATCCTTTCATCGTGCATCGCTAATTCAAACTTTGCACCTTGGTCCCTATCAGCGATGGGAGATGTAGTGAATGAATCAGATTTAGATATGTACACTTGCATGAAAATCAATGGTACAAAAGACATCACACATAGAGTCTTATCATATTAGCGAAAAAAATATTTCAGAGAATACCATCACTCATCGCTAATTCTCCTCATATAGTTTGCAAGAAATTAGCATGAGAGGATTTACAAATTTTATAATGTGCATCGCGTATCACTAATGTGGAACTTAGCATTTAAAAAATATCTGTGATCACGCGATGTAAAGGAAATTTCATCATATCACTCATCGCTAATCCTAAATTAATCATTTTATGACTATCCGTGATGAGTGATAAGACATAAAATTCGGGGCATCATTTTTCACTATTACAAATTTGAAGGCTCAAAATCCATTAGCGATAAGCGATCCCTGAAGGAACATCACTCATCGTGAATTCCATTTAGGAGCTCTAGCAGCTATTTGCGATGAGTGATATCAACTTAGAAAACACGGTTTCATCACTCATCACCAATTCACAATATGTACTTTTGAAGAAATCAACGATGAGTGATATAGTATGATGGCCATCGGGACTTAAGTGGAAACTGTAAGCACGTGCATTTAAGTTATTCTAATGAAGGGGATCCCCTAGGATGACATGAAAATAATAGACTAGAGAACCTCCAAGCCATGAAATGCAAAGAATGTAAAGGCCAAAATATCCTTTACTTAACCTTATAAGATGGTAAATTCAAACCTAGGCGAGAGAGACCCGTCACTTGATGACATTGATAGACATAAGAGTTTTTAAAATGATCAAAAATGGGCAATATGCAGTCAATGACCAAATAGAATGTCACAAGCAAAATTAAAATGAATAAAACCCTAAACCCCCATATAAGAACCCTACATCCAAATATAACAAAGGTTTGAGATGAAATATAAAATTTTAGGGTTCAATATGGGCACTCCAATTTTTTTGCAATTTTGAAAGTGCCATCAGTGGCTCTTTCTGTGGACGTTTTTTCTCAGTGAATAGAGCGATAATTTAGAATCCTCTAGAGAAGAAGACTAGGTGCCTACTTCATTGTGTGATAGATTCAAGAGGTCACCTTTACCCCTAACTACTCTGGTTTAACAAGTCAAACCATATCTGATGGCCCAAGGCCATAAAAAGCTATAGGGCTCTTCTTACCTCTATCATAGACAAAATTCTCATCACACTTCACAAAATCCAATCTGAAAACATCACTGTAATCTTCTAGATTTAACATGCTAGCATCTCTTAATAGCCCATTATATACAATAATGTCAACAAGTTCACAACTATCATGCCTCTGAAATTCAGGCATACTCTTGAAATATTGATTTTCATGTGTCAACAACCCATAATATTTATCCTTTAAAACATTGTCAAGCTAAAAACAACACTCTTTAATGTTTTTCCCATTGCCACACTTAATGAAAATTTCATCCAACTGAAGAAAAAAATGGCACTCATATTCTGCCATATGGCTGGTACTATCAAGTTAAATATGATTGTTAGTTTGTATGTCATAGGTGAAACAATCATAGGAACTAATCAAAATATTGTGCACATCATGCAAACTATCTCTGAGTGTATGTAAATAGATACATTCATACATTGGCACATACTATAATTGTGCCTCAACATGTTGGTGTAGAGAATCATCATGAATCTCTAACTTATCCTCATCCTTTCTCACTTTGATATCTTTTGAACATAACATATCAACATCTTCAGCATTCATATCTTATTCAAAAGTGAGCAATTCTGGTTCAAAAAGATAATCTATTTTTTCTTTGAAATCAGCCTCCATATCCACATGAAAAGATTCATAACTAGGCTCATCTAAATTAGGAAACATATACTTATCCAAATCTGCATTAAAATTATCAAAATCTGGCTTATCAGATACACAAACTCCATGGTTATCTATTATTTCTAACCCATCAAAATAGATTTCTGAACTTGCATCAGCTTGCACACTTTCATACTCATCATACAATGCATCATTACAATCAAATAGTTGTTTGTCATTACCCACATTATCACCATGTTGACCAACTGGTTCATAACTGGAAGTAAGATCAGATACTCATGCATCATATTTTGCATAGTGAAGGTTATCATCACTATCAAAATCAGTATGGGCAACACACAAAAAGTGAGGGTTACTCACATGTACATATTTCTGATATTTAGTGGTCAACAGATTTGAAATTTGTTCACTGCTCAATGGACCATTCCTATGATCCATTCTTTCAACCACTTCCCCTTCATGACTTCCACTAGAACTGCATGCATTACCAAGTTGTAAATTAGGGCATACCATGATATTATCATCATCAAAGTCTGAAAATTCAATGGATCGATCACAAACTAGGTTTTCTCAATCATAGGAGATTGAATTGCTAACAACCTTGTCAAAAGCATGGTCACAATCTATCATAGAGGATAGGTTGTCCATTTGTTCATTCTTACTTACTTTTGGGCTATCATGACAACAATCCACATCTTTCTTAATTTCATCATTGGACTGAGTGTCACCATTGAGTTGGTCATTTACATCCTCTTGAGGATAGAGACCAATATTCTCACTATCATCAACATTAATGGATGACATTGCATCACTTCAAAAAATTTCCTTCTTAAATATGCACTTGTCTGTATTTGAAACTGAAGACATCTGATCATTTGTATTCATACAGTTGCTAATTTCATCAACATGTTTACCCACAACTGAAGACATTAGACTTTGCACATATTCATTCCTAATTTTTTCCATATTGTCTAAACATGTGTAAGCCATCTGCATACTCAATATTTTAAAATCCTTTAATAGTGCACTAGATCCCACCTCAAAAGCTTCAAAATACATATGAATGCAATCTGAGACACTGGGTTTGAAATTTTCATGGATTAGTGAAAGAGAAACAACAAATCTATGACTGAAAGCAATACTTGACTCTTCATCTTATTTTTTAAGCTGCTTTAATCTTGTGACAAGTTTAGAAGGTTCTTTTGCAAATTCTTCTCTATAAGCATCCACTAGTTTATCCTAGCAGGAAAAGGACTTCTCATAAATAATTAAGTACCAGTCCCTAGCTCTAGCTTCAAGAGATTTGAGAAAAACTATCATCCACATATCTTGATCTCCAAATGAATGTTTCACCATGAAACTATAAAAACTTTGGACATGTGCATCTCCTTCACACACATTGTATCCATTAAATCTAGGCATCTGCTTATAGACTCGAGATGACATACTTTTAACCTTATAATCAATCCATGACAAGTCTAATTGGTCATACAATGAGTCAAAAGAATTGACAAAAGGTGCAACAATTTGGCTAGTAGATCTAATATGATTATCTTTTAACTGGGCTTGTATAGCCATCAGATGCCTTTTGTTCATTTCTTTAATTCCCTTGTTAAACACAACTTTCCATTCTGGCCTTATCCTAGGCTTGTTTACACTTGGGTTCATGTACTTTGGGGTTTCAATTGTTTGAGGATTATCATACCTTTGAAGCTTCTTGACAATATGCATCAAGGTTTTTAATGGCATGGTTATTTCCCTTTGGTAATCCATTGATACATGCAAATCTGGGTTTAACTAATTATGCATAATCATAACCATGACAATATGAAGGATCACTAGGATAGTTGCTAATATGATGGTAACCAGGGCTTGAAACATATGGTATTTATAGGTGGAGGCAAGTCCCTAAAATATATAAATTCATTCTAACCATCCATACTATCACATTTGTGAATACTTAGACAAACACTTTGAAAGGAACAACAATTTCATTCAATATGACAGGTTCAACAAATGAAAATGTACAAAGAACCATGTACCTTCATATCTCTAGTAGCTGCAACTTTGAATAAAATACTTTCAAGTCACAATAACAGACAACATCCCTTTATGTGTATAAATTGTATAGCAGAGTCACCACCTCTTCAATAAGAGGAAAACCTTTGAAGTAAGGATATCTTTCTCTGAGTTCTTCTAACAAAGTCACTTCAGATTATTTTGAATTTGGGGCTGCTACAAATCAATTTGTAGAACTGGAACTTCTTCAACATCTAAACAGATGTTCATTCTTTTTGACTCTTTCTAATTGGTCTTCAACAAATTTGCACCAGAGATGCAAAGTTGTTCCCTAGCAAAGTCGCCATTTTGGTTGGTTATTTTTCAAGAACCAAACTTAATCTCAGTCCTTACCTATGAATTTTCCACAACTCAATCATCAACAAGGTCGAGGATTGGCCAACACTTAAGTAAAGTAATTAGTACTTCATTTCTTCTCTTCGAGATCTATGAGACCCAGGATGGTAATCCTATGCATGCTCACAATATCTCACATTAGGTCAAGAGAATTTACTCACACAGATGCACTACCTCAAGAAACTCACCTCATCAATGGTTTGGCAGATCACAGGTGGAAGTGTTACTCGTTTCAAGGAATACGTTTATATACTTAAAGTTGGGGCAATGTAGTTTAGAGTATTTTATGAATCTTCCTTCATCTTGAATCCTAGACCAAATTTAGTACTAGCTCAACAAGCTATGAAATAAACTAATCAAACAATTAGTGCCTTATCTGAGGGAGAAAGAGAGTCATGACTTGCAATCAATCGGTAATACAATTCTAATTGAACACCAGAAATTAATGGACTATTAGAATTTACCACTTTGTAACATCTAACTCAGTGTTTCAAAATATCACTTCCTTACCAAATCCTATATCCTTTTCTCACAAACTAATGGCCTTATTTTAACATTTAATCAACTTATTGAACTGAAGCATAAAACAAGCTCATTCATTTGGTGCAAATGATAGAAGACAAATGAAATCATAATTAAAAACTTCATTCATAACTTGGAAGAAAATACATAGGAGAGCAACATTTTAGAACTAATATTCTCCTTCATTTTTTATATTGCTTTGTAAAAACATATTTAAGATTTGTATACAGTATAACTTTCACCCTAGATTTGCTTTTGATATATCTACTAAAGTATCTATTTACATTATATTTGCTCTGAGAGCATAGCACTCACTTTTGACCTATCTTTGGACTCAAAATTTTGAACTCCCTTTCTCAGCCATGAAATCCCCTTTATAAACAAGGGAGCAACAAGCACTTGGCTAAATTACAATTTCATTTTCATTTTAGTTCATTTCATAAACCTAATTTGAACCAATTCCTTGAAGAACTCCCCAGGCGGTTTCTTACGCAATCATTTGGGAATAGGGGAGGACAAAAGGCAAAAAAACATGTGCAAGGTACTAATAGTCGCTATCACCGTGTTCATTGTTGAAACAAAAAATATTCGATATCATATCAATTAGAGGACTTCCACATCAGGATGGAAGAGTAAAAGACAAACCATAGACATATGAAAACAAATACCTCCTATGCAAAGGCTATGTGTCATCAAAAATAGAAAAAAAGTGGTGACCCTATTCAGAGTTGTCGGCATCAGAGAATGCTCGACTGCTCCTTATCCTTGATGAAATTGGAGGGGTCATAACCATGTCATCGTCGAACCTTGGACCATATGGCACCAATTATTGGAGGTACTGGCCATATTTTGAATTAGTATCACCTTCAGCATCTTAAGGATTATCAGAAAGCACAATAGGAGAATTGTGTTTGCCCAAGAAAGCCCTGTGACTTTTCTTTTTCTTCCTGGCCTTCTTCACTAGCTAAGCTAGTTTCTTTCCTTTGAACTTGACCACTTCTCCCATAAGAGTTATGTTTCTCAAGCGGTACGTACTCTGCACAATTGATTTCTTCTTTTGACCTCTAGCCCTCCTTTTACCCTTTGAAACCTCAAGAGAAGCCTAGGCTTCCTACTCACTTATATCAGGTCATGATACTCAAATACACTGAGTCAGCTAGACCTTCTAATAGGATGAATTGTCACACCATTTTCCCCCTTTTTAGAACAAACAGAATTTAACAATTCAAGACAAAGCTATAGGGAGACACACTTACACTCCAAAAAATTGTAATGAACCTATCAGAGAAATTCCTAACCAGACCAGAGAACTCAATTTGAAACCAACCTACTTAGGACAAGAAAATTCAACTCAAGACAAACAAATAGCCTCTCACTCCTCTTCACATTTCGCCCAACATTCACTATAGACTGGAAAGATAGTGAAAATGAACATCGATCAACCTACATTAAATAGACAATTTGAGCATGCAAAATTAATGATTCAAGAACTCCTTGCATGAGCGAATTGATAACTTAACAGTTCGGCTTTGAATCTGGGCCATTGATCTTAGAAAAATTAAATTTTTAGCTAAGGTGGCCATGAGCATCATTTTTTGACCATTAGCAACTTGCTCCTAGAAAACAGCGATGCTATCTCAAATGTTGCCACATTCTTCTTTAATCTTGATAAATCATATGTGATCTGACAATTAGCATGTATCACCAACCTAATCGATGTTTTTTCATTAATATCAACGAAGTACATAAGACCAATTCATTTTCTAGAGAGAATACATCCCTATATGCTTCATCGCTCATCGTCGATCTTCCCCAAATTTTAGGGTGGAACCAACAATGAAAGTATTCATGCTTGATGTTTAGTCCATTGGATCATCCTGTTTTAAAATTATATCAACGGTTCTCCAGTCCTTGAATTGCTACTTTCCTTTTTGCTTTACACAAAATCCTCAGGATCCTACCATGTTGCTTGTTCCATCAATAGTCATCTCCTACCACAGATGTAAACATCCCCGTGATGAAATCTCAGCCCTTGGTTCCACAACTTGTCCTTGATCACATTCATCCTTTCATCGCACATCTTTAATTCAAAATTTTCACCTTGGTCCCTATCATAGATGAGAGATGTAGTGAAGGCATCAGATTTAGACACGTACACCTGCATGAAAATCAATGGTACAAAAGACATCGCACATAGAATCTTATCATAGTAGTGAAAGAAATACTTTAGAGAATACCATCGCTCATCGCTAATTTGAAACTTAAGCTTTGAAATGAATTTGTGATGAGTGATAAAACATAAGGTCGTTGCTCATCGCTAATTCTCCTCATATAGTTTGCAAGCAATTATCGATGAGAGGATTTACAAAGTTTATAATGTGCTTCGCGTATCACTAATGTGGAACTTAGCATTTAGAACATATCCGCGATCACACAATGTAAAGGAAATTTCATCATATCACTCGTCGATGATCCTAAAGTTATCATTTTATTACTATCCATGATGAGCGATAAGACATAAAAGTCAGGGTGTCATTTTTCGCTATTACAAATTTGAAGGCTCAAAAGCCATTAGCGATAAGTGATCCCTGAAAGAACATTGCTCATCGTGCATTCTGTTTAGGAGCTTTGGCAGCTATCTACGATGAATGATATTAAAGAAAACACCGTTTCATCACTCATCGCCAATTCACAATATGTACTTCTGAAGAAATCAGTGATGAGCGATATAGTATGATGGCCATCGGGACTTAAGTGGAAACTTTAAGAGTGTGCATTTAAGTTATTCTAATGAAGGGGATCGCATAGGATGACATGAAAATAATAGACTTGAGAACCTCTAAGCCACGAAATGCAAAGAATGTAAAGGCCAAAATATCCTTTACTTAACCTTATAAGATGGGAAATTTAGACCTAGGCGAGAGGGACCGTCACTTGACGACATTGATAGACATAAGAGTTTTTAAAATGATCGGAAACGGGCAATATACAATCAATAACCAAATAGAATGTCACAAGCAATTAAAATGAATAAAACCCTAAACCCCCATATAAGAACCCTACATCTAGTAATAACAAAGGTTTGAGATGAAATAAAAAAATTTAGGGTTCAATATGGGCACTCCAAATTTTTTGCAATTTTGAAAGTGCCATCACCATTCATGCTTTCTTTTCTTTTTATGCTTTGGTTTTTAGATTTTTTTAGATGCTCCCTAAGTTACACTTAAGGGGGTTGTTAGACTTATCATGAACTAGAGAATAATAAATTAATATTTAATTAATTATTATTCTAATTCTCATGCACTTAAGCTAAACTTAGGATTGCTTTATTAGTTAACTCAATGCTTTATTTATGTTAACTATAGAGCTAATATTACATCATTTTGTCTCATCACATAGGATGTTGACACTTGTCATGATCTAATCCCTTTATCATTAGGGTTTCTCTCACAAAGCATTCATTCTATCGTATTATTCATTATGTAATTATTTTCTTTTTGAGGAATAGAAAATCTCTGTTTTTCAAATCTCTTGGTTGGAAGGTGTTTTATTTATTGTTTGATCCCGTGTCTCATGTTATTCACAAATGTAACAATGAAGACAATTCGATGGAACATTGAGGAAGAGAAAAATTAGGAATCTCATGAGGATTGTACGAATTCATTAAAGGATGAAAAAGTGGAGATAAAGAATTCTATTTAGGATTTTCTAAAATAATTGGCCAAAAAAGATGAATAATTAAAGAAGGTTCTAGTGATAGCAAAAGATATAGTATATAGGCATCCACATCATTATTAGAGGCAAGAATCATGGAGAAAAATAGCAAGAAGACATGATAGTATAGAGAATCAAAAAGAAAATTAGTATGAACCTACATGGAATCAAAGGAACAACTACAAAATTCAATGGCATCATAGAAGTAAGGGATACTCATGCAAGCAAAGGATGACTTACTGTCAGTGTATACTTTAATCCTTGCATACACATATGTTGACCTAAGCCTACTTAGGAATTTATTGTGTAGGCTGATATTTTTTGTGGAGCTAGTTTATAGACTGGAGAGGTGTTGAAACACCTCAACACCTCATACTTGGATATTTCTCCTTTATAAGGAGACCCCTGAATGTCAAATAACATAGGTTGATTTTATGCATTATGTCTACACAGTGCTTGTTGCTAATGTCTGTGTTTCATTGTTTCTCTCATGGTAATGTTAGATTTCCAATCTGTTGCTAGACTAAAATGCTTCCACAAGAGAGAGATAATGGCAAGAATGCTTGCTATCAATATGCAAGATTGATTCACGATTAATTGATACAAATGTACAAGATGAGGCTTGCTTATAAAAGGCAAGCATGCAACAACCAAATCTTATCTTGAGCAAAAGATAGCTCGATAAGATAAGATAAGATCCTATAACTTAGGAATTAAAGATTGCCTAAGTAAACTTATGAAGATGTAATTAAATAGTTAATTACACCAACACCCCCCCATAAGTGCAACTTAGGGAGAAGATTATAATGCAAACTACTATGGGTCCCGGCAACTAGGCCATGTTAGGTACCCATTTAAGATGCAAATGAAATGCAATCTCTCATAAAGCAGAGAAAAGGGGAAAACCCAGTGGGAAAAAACCCCTCTCCAAAAGAGAGAAAACAAGAAAAAGGCATGACGAATGTAAACATGATGTATGGAGGACTCAATGATACCCCCCAAGGACTACATCCATCATGAATATACAATAAATTACCCCCCCATAAGAGGGAAGTAATGAGATAAGATATCCCCCCCATGATGTATGATCTCCTCAAGTATATCCCCCATGATAACTCTTCAAATTAAAAATTTGAGACTAACTGACCTCAATATGATAAATCAGATCAAATAAAGCCATCCCATGCAAACAAATCATTTCCAAGTGCTGAAACGTCCAAGTAATTGACAGATGTGTGAAAACACAAAATACTGAATAAAAAGTACCTGGTGATTCTAAAAAATAAATGAAGATCTGGAAAAGCACAGAAACACCTTTCCAACGCCTCTTTGTTTGTGAAAAACGGAGTCCGTATGCAAAAGATATGGCTGTGCAAAAATCTTGTTCTGACTTTGACTGAGAAAAACAGCATCAAAACGGAAAAAACTGAAAATCAGACCTGCACCATCAGATCGGCGCTGGAATCAGCTTTCCAATATCTTGTTTGAAAAAATGGAGACATACTTATTTTGTGAAGGTTGAAAAGCACAAGTAAGCCCCTAAAAATACGTTGAGGGCAACCGACGGAGGTCACGATGTGACCATTAGCGGTCGGGCTGTGTGCAAATGGAACCGCTGGGCTATAACATAGGGCTTAATTTTGTTGTTGAGCTGGAGCATGCCGCTAGGTGGCCATGGCCAGTTCCCCCTTCTAAACTATGGATTGATTTTCGCATGAAAAGTTGAAACACCTCAATTTTTGCCTCCCACAACTATCAAATAGGTCGTGCCATATATGAAAATATGGGTTTTTTGCTCTGATGATTTGGGCCCAAAATGCACCCAAAAAATGGAGTTTCCTACCTAAGCCAAATCTAACCCTCGAGCTCCAAATTCCCCTCAGAAGAGCATGAGTCATGTAGAAGTTGAGAAAGCCAAAACATATGGTCACGAAGAAGAGATGGAGATGCAAGGGTGCTCAAAGTATGTATTCATCCGAGATAAATTACAATGATGAATCCTTATAAAAGGATATTGTGCAACCCTAAAGGAAACCCTAATAGGTAGACATTTAATAATTAATATAATTATTAAAATGTCACAAAATGCAAACTAAAGTGAAATCTTAAGAGAGGAATAAAGGTAATTTAATCAACATGATTAAAGTAAAACCTTTACTCTAACATCAGAGCAGTAATAGAGAGTTCTCAAGCTGTAAGGTGAAACTATTTAGTTGCATACTATTTATTTAATTTTTTGTGCATTCTCAATTCGTAGGAAAGAAAAATCAACCCAACTTGGCTGATTAGAGGCACAATTTTCTTTTTGGAGGGAGGAACATGCTCTGTGAGGCTGTGGGAGCACTGTTTGAGGCCCTTGAATGAGGTGTGAAGAAATTCAAACATGGCCTTTCTTAGCCCTTGTGAACTATGCATAGCCCCTTCTTGGGGAGTCCCTGTGAGAGCTGCGAGAGACCTCTATGTTGTGGAGTGTCCACATAGTAGTATCATCTTCTCTCCAACGACTTCCATAAAGTCATGACCTACTCATTAATGCCTCCACTTATTTTGGATGGTTTTGACCTCTGTTCAAGGTGTCTGTCATGTTTTTGACCAAGGAGGTGCGATTATGTTCTAGGGAGACACATTTTTTTTACCAAGGAAGGCTCCAATCTCTGTTTGAAGCTCGTACCTGTGGAAAAGGAGGCATTTTTTATGCTACTATTTTCTTTGCTCAAACTATTGTTTCCTCTGCTCAAAGCTGTGAAACCTATGCTCAAGAGGTGTGATCTATTTTAGATTTAGCGCTAACTTTTTAATTTGTGCAGTGATTTTACATTTGAGTTTGGAAGGAGCAAATTAGAAGGAGTGATCTCTCACTTTAGGTGCATTTTTTTTCTTTGGAATCCCTCATTTCATTCATTGCTCCCTTTCTCCACATCTCTACGACACATCTATGTACATTTTTTTCTTCACTAATGTTCAAAATTACACAACTGAAATTTTTTTTGAGGCCTTAGGCTGCAGGAAGGCAAATCAAAGATGGTAGATAGAGAGGAAAGAGGGCAACGAGTTTTCTCAGAGGTAGGGGCATCAAATTTGTTTAGAGGCAGGGGTTTCAAAGCAAGAAGAGGATCCACTATTCAATCTCAATTTAAATATCTTTTTCCCTTCTTTATGAAATTTTGTATAAAAATTTTTTTGAAACAAATTTGGAATTTTTTAAGGAAACAATTTTCTTTTGTAAAAGGGTGAAATCTTCAAAGTGTACTAACTTTTGTACAATAACTCAGCTTTGAGTTCCATTTTTGTTGCAAAGTACATCTTTTTTTGCCACAAATTCATGGAGCACAAAATTGCACTCATCTTATAAAATGCCTATTTGTGTCTTTTTTGGGTCAGTTACAAGCACTCCTCCTTTATAGTGCTAAATTGGGGGGGAACAAATAATCAAGGAGGGTACTATGTGTGGTTCATTTTCACACTTCCTCGAGAAGTTCTTGTTTTGTTGTGGTTTTTCACTTTTGCACACATTTCTACTCTCTTCTTTTCCGCATTTCTACAATCAACTATCTAAGTCAAAGCAATATGGAATCTAATGTTATTATAGTGCCCTTAACACCTTTCAATTATTGTGATTGGAAGATGAAAGTAATTCTTGTACTTAAGAACAAAGGTTTATATAGGGTAACTATGGGAACAGAGAAAGAACCTAATGCAACTAAAGACAAAGAAAAGTTTGTTAATAAGTGTGATCAAGCATTTGGCTTTCTATGCTTAAATTTATCTCCTGATTTGTTGTTCCATGTTGAGAACATGAAAAAACGAAACCAAGTTTGGGAAGTTCTTGACAATTTTTTTGGGAAAATAGATGAACTTAGAAGCCATGAGTCAGAAAATCAACTCTTACGTCTTAGTCCTAGGAATTTTTCAACTTTACAAGACTTTTTTACTAAGTTTAAATCCTTGAAGTTGCACTTAAAATATTGTGGAATTGACAAGAAAGAGGATCAATCAATCCTTTATGTTCTTTCTAATCCAGGTCTAGAATTTTTTGTGTTTGTATCGACTTTCTACTCTACTAAAGGGCTCTTGGAGCCTCATGGTCAATGCCCACACTTGATAACTTTATTGCTGACCTCACAAGGGAGCAAGAAAATTTAATTCAAATGGGTACTTTGAAGTCTATGAAACCTCAAGCCCTACTTGCAGGGAATGAAACACATCAAAATTCAAAAGGGGAGAAGAAGAACACTAAAAAGGACAAGGAAGTTAAGAAAGAAAGCAAAATTGACAACTCCAAAAAGGACTCTCAAGGAAAAAAGAGAGTTGCATGCACCTTTTCTAAAAATATTGGACATGATGAACATCATTGCATGAAGAAAAAAATGAAGTTCTACAAAAAATTCTCAAAAAGAATAATATAGGGCTACCTGATTCTATCAATGCATCTTCATCAAATCAAGATAATACTAAGGACAAAGAGAAATCAAAGGGAAAAGCCTTAGTTGCTAAAGCATCTTTATCTCCATCATGGATTCTAGACTCTGGTGCTTCACACCATATGGGTTCTTCACAGGTTGTCTTTTCATCCTTAGAACCATCAAGTATGTCCACAATCACCTTAGGTGATGATACTCCAGCATTGGTAAAAGGGAGAGGCTCTGTTGAAGTTGAAGGAGGAGCATTTTCCAATGTTCTAAGTGTACCTTCACTCTCAACTAATCTCCTTTCAGTGTATCAAATAACTCATTTAGGGAAGGGTATGAGAGTACAGTTCTCTCCAGATTCAGTTGAGATAAGAGAATTACAAAGCAACAATTTGGTAGCAATAGGAGAAGAAAATCATCAATCCAGATTATATGCCTTCTCCAATTTTTCCATAGATATTTCTCCAAAAGCACTACTAACTCATTTAGATGAAGTTACAAAACTATGACATGAGCGGTTTGGCCATCTTAACTATCGCTATCTTGAACAACTATGTCAACAAAATATGGTTAAGGGATTACCTAAGGTTAAATTTTCTAAAGGGCTTTGTGAGGGTTGTGCACTTGGCAAGCATCCAGAAGCAAAATTTGACAAAGGTAAATCATGGAGGGCAACACAAGTTTTAGAACTTGTTCATAGTGATGTTTCAGGGGCTTTTCCCCATCCATTTTTTACAAAGGCTAGATATGTTCTCACCTTCATTGATGATTTCTCACGCTTTACATGGGTCTACTTTCTTAGACAAAAATAAGAAGTGTTTGATTCTTTTCAAGATTTCAAAGCTCTTGTCAAAATTTTTTTAGGGAAAGTCATCAAGGTTCTTCAAACAGATAATGGGAGAGAATATGTCAACAATAGTTTTGAGCAGTTTTGTATATCAAAGGGGATAGATCTGCAGTGCACAATTCCTTATACCCCACAACAAAATGGTGTTGCAGAATGTAAAAATAGAACTTTAAAATAGATGGCTAATTGTATGATTCACTCTAAGGGCCTCACACCATCATATTGGGTAGAAGCAATCAACTGTGCATGTTACATACAGAATAGAGTTCCACATAAAGCCTTAAAGGGTATCACTCCCTTTGAAGCTTGGAAAGGATGGAAACTAGCATTTGATCATTTTATAGTTTTTGGCTCGCATGCCATGGCACACATTCCCAAAGAGCAATGCAAGGCTATGGATCCTTAATCCAAACCTTGCATCTTTGTGGGATATCCAGATGGTGTAAAAGGCTATCACCTACTCCACCCTACCACACATGAGTTGTTTATTGAGAGAAGTGTTAAGTTTCAAGAAACATCTCTTGAAACTATACTTGACACTTCTCAACATATTGTGGACTCTTCATATCCTGATTACAGTACTGATGATTCAAATCATTCTTAGCAGATTCCTAGTGTAGTATCTTCTTCTTCCAGTTCTCACAGTGATGAGGATTCATCTTCATCTAGTTTAGGGATTGCATTACAAGTTGATATATTTGCACCTGACTCACCCACATCTTACACTATACATAGGACAGATACATGGGTACATGATTCAACATATAATAGACTGATTCAAGTAGATTTTCAAGGGGGGCCACATGCCTTCTTTACTTCAGTTTCTGATCCACAGACATTCAGAGAGGCATTAGGCACACCAAAGTGGGATATTGCTATGGATGAGGAATATGATTCCTTGATTAGAAATCACACTTGGAATTTGACTTCACTTCCTAAGGGAAGGAAGATAGTTTTGTGTAGGTGGATATATCAAACTAAATTTACAGTAGATGGGTCAGTTGATAAGTACAAAGCATGACTGGTAGCCAAAGGTTTTTCACAAGTTGTAGGCATTGACTATACATAAACCTTTGCACCAGTTGCTAAGATGACTTCCATCAGACTCACCCTTGCTATTGCCACATCACATGGATGGAATGTACATTAGATGGATGTGAAGAGTTATTTTCTTCACTGAGACCTTAAGGAGGAAATCTACATGGAACAACCACCAGGTTTTGTTCAAGATTCATCCTTAGTTTGTAGACTTAAGAAATCTCTCTATGGCCTTAAACAAGCTCCTAGAGCTTGGTATGCCAAGATAGACTCCTACCTCCTATATTTAGGTTTTACTAGATGTCATTATGATCCTAATGTGTATCTACTGTGGCAGGATGATTCACTTTTGATACTGGTTCTATATGTTGATAATTTTCTAATTACTGGAAGTACTTCATCTATCATTATAGCAGTGAATACATCACTTCAGGATAGATTTGATATGACAGATTTGGGTTTATTGCACTACTTCCTTGGAATCAAGATTTCATAGTCAGCTTAGGGATTACTCTTGCACAACCCAAGTATACTCTTGATCTACTTGCACGGTTTCATATGACTACTTGCAAACCATCTCTGACTCCCTTTCTTTCTGGAGTCAAGCTTGAGACTTCCTATACTACACCATTGGTTGATGCTACATTGTATCAACAACTTGTCGGTAGTCTTATATACTTGACTCATACCAGGCTAGACATTGCCTATGCAGTAGGCATGGTTTCGAGATTCATGCAGAAACCTCATGAGATGCATTGGAAAGGAGCTAAGAGGATCCTTCACTATCTTCATGGTACTCTTGGGTTTGGGATTCACTATAGAGTTGGTTCATTGCTTGGCTTGGTTGGTTATACAGATTCAGATTGGGTTGGTGACATTGAACATCATAAGTCCACTTTAGGTTACAAATTTTCACTTGATTCAAGTCCTATCAGTTGGTCTAGCAAGAAGCAGAATGCTATTGCTATTTCATCCACAAAGGAAGAGTTTAGGGGGGTTGTTAACTTAGCTATTGAGGCTATATGGCTTCACGACATTCTTTCTAAGTTTGGTACTCCTTTCAAGCAGCCTATAGTCATCTATTGTGACAACCAAAGTACTATTCAAATATGCAAGAATCTGGTTCAACATCGATGAACTAAATACATAGAGATTCATATGCATTACATTCGAGAGTTGATTCATGGTCAGATCATCGACTTAGTATTTTGCTAGTCTTCAGAGTAGGTTGCTGACATCTTCACCAAACCCTTCACAAAGAGCAAGTTCATTCATCTATGAGCTCTTCTTGGTGTGCGATCTATATCAACGTCATCATCAACCTTGGGAGGGGGCTTTCTAGTCTTCTCCACTTCTCTCTTTTTTAGAGGATAGTTTTTTCCCACTAGGTTTTCTATCTTACTCTATTTTTTAGAAAGATTGCATTGTACATGGGTACCTTAGCAAGCTAGTAGCCGGGACCCATTTTATCCATGCCCACCTAAGTTATGCTTAAGGGGGGGTGTCAGTGTATACTTTAATCCTTGCATACACATATGTTGACCTAAGCCTACTTAGGCATTTATTATGTAGGTTGATATTTTTCCCAACTAGTTTATAGACTAGAGAGGTGTTTTTATAGACTAGAGAGGTGTTGAAACACCTCAACACCTCATACTTGGATATTTCTCCTTTATAAGGAGACCCCTGGCTGTCTAATAACATAGGTTGAGTTTATGCATTCTGTCTTCACAGTGCTTGTTGCTAATCTCTTTGTTTCACTGTTTCTCTCACTTACTATGATAAATAATCAAATGAAATATCTAGGTACAGTAAAATATAGCTAAAAGATGAGATTTTTGTATGATCAAGAGAAAACCACTCTAATTATCAACTATGGATGGCTGGATCATTGGTCATGGCATCACATTTGTAATAATTTGAGACAAACATACTATTTAGCTTTTTATCAAGTTTGGGGATGAAACATGTCAAGGAGGAATGTCATATTATATACCTAGGGATATGATATTACAATGTACTTAGGTAGATGGATTTCCAAATATATGGCACACATCTCTTAAGTAAGTTATAATGGGTCATTGATAATTAATTATATAATTAAGTGATGAGTAGGCCTTCATTAGGATTACCCTTACATTGTATTATTAGAAGGAGGTCTATATAACTGAGTTGATTATCATTAAAAGGATGTATCTTCAATGTATGATATTGTATTTGGGACCTCTTGGAGATATAGCATGGAGTGGATTTTTCCATAAGGATTATTATATGGTGTTTCCCTACCTCAAGGATTATTATATGGTGTTTCCCTACCTCAAGGGTTTATTCTATTTTTTCTTATATTAGATATTAGGGCATTTTGGCTCATGAACATCTCTTCTATTTTGTGAGATTTATATTATTCTATGTATTATTTCTAAATTCTTATATGTGTGGATATTATCATGGTGCACACACCCATGATGTTGAGCTTCTCCATATCTAGTGGCTCCCATCAATATGTATTCCAATTCTTGGTTCTTTGACCGTGTATGAACTACTATATTCAATTTGCAAAAATAAATGTTGAGGGTTTTATTGCACATTTTGATAAGAAAACATGTGATAAGAAGTGGAAATATTTTTAATTTTTTTATATTTTTCAATATGTGGTTGGGTTGATCTAACATGTAGATGGATTGTCTTATTATGTAGCTAGTTTTTTTTTATTATGCTAATAGTCTAGTTTGATTTGTAACTAGGTCGGTTTATTTTGGTGTATGTTATGAGCTCATGTTTGTCATGATATTGTGGGATAATTGAATAAGATAGTAACATAATTAGTGCTACATTTTATGCTCTTAATGAGCTACCATTAGTCATGTTTCTCTCTATAGAGTTGAATTTTGTATGTTTTATAAATTGTTGCACGTATGATCCATAATTGTAAACTACATCCAATATTTAAAAAATGTAGCAAATAAATCATTAACAATAAATAACAAATTAATATATAGGCTATATGGCCTTTACCAAAAAAATAAATAAATAAATAAATAACAAATATGATATATTTAAGAACATAAGATAGGTTAAAAATTCCTAATATATTTACTCTAACCCAAAATTGAATTGAATGTTATAGAACACAATTCATAGTTGAGAGGGAGTGCCCCTACTAGGATTTTGAAAACCCATAGTTGCAATGTAATCGACTATACCTATGGTGCTAACAATCTTTTTAGAACCATTAATATTTTAGTTATTGTTGAAGAAAACAATCTTATCTTCATCTTGATGTTTATTTATAGCTTGTAGTAGTAATGCTTATCCAACATGTTAGATTCATGTTTTACCATAATAATTATTAATTAGAATTAAAAAGTATCAAGTATTGAAATTTTGATAAATTAATAATTATTTTGGTAATATTTACAACATTCTAGATAGATAGATATATTTTAAATAATGTGTAGATAAATATGTATTCCATAATTTATTTATTTAATTCGATTGAAGTTTCTATAGTTTACTAGTGCTTGGCACTGAGACCACAAATAGAGGGTAAAACAAACACATGGTCTCTATTCTCATCAAAGTCGTACATAATATCTTGAAATATCAAAATCACAACCTACCACTACACCAAATAGCTATACACTTACTTTTCATGATTTACAAAATGACTCCCACATATTATATAAAAATCTTATTAAAGGTATCTTTAAATACAAAAGTATGACATGAATATAATCATTATTTATATTCTTGTTTGTAATTTTCATTTGAATAAAACACTAGGTAGTTTGTATGTGCAATAATTTCATAGCGAATATAAATAATTTTGATATGATGTACTAGAGAATTTTTTATTATGTGAGTGCTTGATTGTCGACATTTGTCCATTTTTAGAAAAACGTATCTTTGTGTACTATCTTTCATAATTTTGTCATAAAAGGAAAGTTGAAATTGTCCATTAAAATAAGTCACTTCCAAATAGTAATACCTAGAAAAATCGAATCGTCTTGTGTCGATTAATCAACCGTACCTACTTTAAACGTGAAATAAAGATCCCAAGTCGAGGGAAGACAAGAAGTCCTGAAAAAGAATAAAAAGAGAATGGAAACAAACGGCGCAACGCCATTTTTAACAAAGACATACGCCATTATTAACGATCCGTCAACAGACAGTGTCGTGTCATGGAGCGCAGGCAATAACAGCTTCCTGGTGAAGGATCCCCACCACTTCTCTCTCCATTTGCTCCCTCGCCACTTCAAACATTGCAACTTCTCCAGCTTCGTTCGACAGCTCAACACATATGTCAGTATCCCTTATTCTCATGCTTTTTTACTATTCTTTTATCTCCTTTCCTTGACTATTGTTTCTAATCGTGCAGGGATTTCGTAAAGTGGATCCTGATAGATGGGAGTTTGCACACAAATGCTTTCTTAGAGGGCAAAAGCAGTTACTCAAGAGTATTGGTCGGAGGAAGTCCAGTCATCACCACTCTCAGGGGGCGGGCAGTGAATTGAGTTCCAAATATAATTTGGAAGGGGAATTCCAGATGCTTAACGAGGACGAGGACGCCATTGTTATGGAGGTTGCTCAGCTAAAAAAGCAGCAGGAAAGTATTAATAGTGAACTTGAGGACATGCAGAGGCGCATCGCCTTGACAGAGCACAGAACTCAGCAGATGATGTCGTTCCTCCAAACAGTCACTCACAATCCGAATTTCACTGCTGAGACGCTTCAAAACAGGAAGCTTGATATTGGTAAAAAGAGGAGACTGTTGCCAATGTCACATAAGGAGGAGCAGCAAAAACCAAGGTCTGAACTGGGCTTGGATTGTTCTAGAACAAATGGGTTTGTGGATCCTGGGGTGAGTAGCAATTCATTGATTGCGGATGGGTTTGAAGATTCTGTGCCTTTGATAGACTCTGAGACCAGGGCTCGGGCTGGACTGTTGTCTGAGGAGGTGCTGGCTGCTTGTTCACTTGGAAATCAGAGCTCAGAGATCTGTATTGACAAGGCTGATTTTAAGATGGGCGTGGGCTTAGAAAAGGATTTTGTGGGTTTGAGTAATGTGGATGACATGTTTTGCTGGGATGAAGTATCCGCTGAGGAAGCCCAATTCACAGACTACAAAGTTCTTTCAGAAATGCCGGGCACTCAGATCAACAAATCACCAGATTCCAAGTGAAGAGGAAGTTATGATGGATCTCCTTTCAGAATATTCAATGCCTTAGCATGGCTGCCCTGATTAGTTTTTGGAGAATCTTTTCTGTTCGTTTGAAAGGAAAGGAAAGGAAAGTCCTTTTATAGTCCATAATATCAGGTGGTCTGTTTTTGGGTCTACAGATGGCTTACAAAGGAAATGAAAGGTCCTTTTGTAGTCCACAATACCAGGTGGTCTGTTTTTGGGTCTATAGATGGCTTACAGTGTATGGGAATCCTCATACTCCCAATATGAGGGAGGCACCTAACTTGTGCTCCACAATACGAGGTGTACATACCCTATCCCCTTCAGGATTTGAATTTGTGACCTCTCTCAAGAGTACAAGTTCTCCACCATTAGACCAACTCAGATGTACAGTTAAAGAACTAGCAGTCTAATGAATTACAGTGGGAGTTAGCTCACTTGCTTGGGCACTAGTTATTTATGTTACGTTGAGCTGATAGTACAGTTCATAATGGTGCCTTTTAGTGTATACTGATATGGGTTATATCGAGTCGTATCTTATTGTTGAAAGTTTATTTTGACTGTTTTTTTTCTGTCCAATTACTAGTGGCGTACAAGTTTTTTCTGTCCAATACAGGAGGACCGTTGTTGCTCCATTGGAGTATCAGTTCAGTTAAGTTGAACAACTATTTTTTAATATGAACTTTTAAGCAGTGCAGCAGCAGCAGTTTGCAGGTAAGCGGCCACTCATGGCATTGAAGCAATTTTTACACAGTTTATATTGTATTGATTTTGCAGCTATTTATGTGGTCTGCATTCTGCTGCTGTTTTGGTTTAATTTGCATGGCTTTATTTATCCTATAGATATTTCTAGTTTCCATTTTTTTAAGGAAGAGGCAGAGGATAATAGAAACACAAACAAGCAGCAAGAAATAACAGTGATAAGATAGAGGACAAACAGAACTGTATTGTATAAATTGAAATCATAAAATGATTAAAATCATAAAATAGAATTGCTGCTCTTTCTTCTACACAGAGAAAAAATATATGCATAGTTCCCTGTAAGTTCGCTGCTTCAAACTGTTGCTACAACAATCTTCTTCCTGTTCCTTTTCACCACTCTTTTTCATTACATATGTTAAAGAATACTTAAACCTACTCTCTTTCGTTACATATGTTAAATACTACTTAAACCTACGTATATGCATATAGCAAGAACAAATACAACAAAGCAATTAATTACAGTTAATGTGCATCCTCATTCGGAGAGGGAAATCTGAAAATGAAGATATGCAATTAATTTCCATTTGAATATGTCTGAATACAGAGAATGAGGAGGGAGGCAGTCATGGAACTGAGCTGGTGATTGAAATCTTGTACCTTTGAATGGGTGTACAAAAAAATGCTGATAGCAAGGAGAGTAAAGAGTCTACGGAGGATTAAAGATAGATAGTTGGGATTATTTCCAACACTCTCACAATTGTTGCTATCCATGATGTTCAAACTGTCTCTTTGATGGATAAAACTTTATTTCCCAAATGTTTTGGTGAAGATATCTACATATTGATCTTTAGACCTACAATGTTCCAAAAATAATTTCTTCTTCATTGATCAGCGCCCTTATGAAATGATAGCTTGTGTCAATATGTTTACTTCTTTTATGAAAAACCACGTGCTTGGATAGTTCAAGTGTAGAGTTGTTGTCACAATAGATTTTAGTTGTTTTTTCTTGTTCATGCCTCAAGTCTCTTAATACTCTTCTCATCCAAATTTCCTAACATGTTGTCCCTGTTGTTGCTACATATTTAGCTTGAGTGTGGAAAGGGAAAATATGGGTTGTTTCTTGAAAGCCCATGAAATGACTCCCAAACCCAAATGGAATACATATCTTGATGTGTTTTCCCTATCATCTACATTAGTGGCACTTGTTTAATTTCTAGCCTTCTGTGACATTTTGGCCTTTTGAATTCTTGAGAATCCTTAAATCTTGCAAGCAAATGTTACAAATTATGCATTAGGGCTTGTCAAACCTTAACTTCCACCCAAAACCCTAGCGTATACCTAAAACCCTTGCACTTTTCTTAAATTTCATTGTTGACCTTTAACCTGGGTTGACTATCTTTTAAGTTATATCTTTAAGGCTTATGTCATGTGTGTTTATTGGCCCCTTGTGTTAAGATATAGAGAAATCCCATTTTTATGTATATTTTAATAGATTTCTAAAAGTCCTTGCATTCTTCTAGCTCCCACTAGACATGCGTCAACATTTCACATAGTTTCTTTGGTTCGTGGAAACATTTTGTGCTTTATTTTTCTCCCCACGAGCTATGGAAATACCTTTTGACTTTAATGGAAGCATTGATGTTTACAAGTCCTCAACCAATCAAATTATAGGTTACGTTTTCATGCTAATGTCTTAAGTCCCCTAGCAAAGCACCCCATTTATCATTCTTTATTGGCCCCTTTTTTCCTAGTAGCTTTAAGTTGTTCTTTAAAGCATGTGCATTTTAACTTTTAAGTTGTGCAAAGCCTCTGCATCATGGAGCATTTTATTTTAATGGCATTAGTCCCAACAAATTAACAAAAAACCTTTTATTTCAAGTTAAAAGCATGTGTTTTATCATTTCGCGACAACATAACCTTTGCTAGGTGATATTAACTAAATTGTTATTCCCACAAACTCTCAAAATTGTGCCATGTGTCTAGTCTTGTTAACCGCTAGTGTTTTGTAGAGAAATGAACTATTGGGGAAGCCTTCAGAGAGGTGTGCGAATGAAAGAAAGGCTTTCTCATCATGGAAGGAATTTCAAATTTTTGCAATCATTGTTGATCTTTGGAGATCAATGGTCCACATTCAAAAGTGAGGAACAACCACTACTAGTTGTATGTTCAAGAATACAACATTAATGGTAGATTTGATCTATATCTACCAAATTCTTGAGGGGATTGGCTTAATTATCTCATCTTTCATTACTCAAAGCACAAAGGCCAAGTATCAAAGTGAAATTGCTGAAAATTTTCAAGTCAATGAGGGTTTTCACAACAAAATTAGGGCTTCTAGTCGATGACAAACAAGTAAGTCAAATTTTCCATCTCTGTACAATTCAAAGCATAAAAGAGTGAACATTGGTCATCTATTTTCAAGTACTTAGAAGGAATTTTAAGGCTTTGGAAGGGAGACATTGAGTGATTTTATAGAAATCTCCTTTGAAGTGTAAAATTCAAAACCTTAGTTTTTTATTATTCTAACCCTAGTTTGAAAATAATGGTTGGAACATCAAAGGATTACAAGAGGGGACTTGATGATGATATATTTTCACAACTTCCTAGATTAGCTAAGAGGCCGAGAATGGCCCAAGGGTTTGGAATTTTCGCTGATTGGATTTTTGACAAGAATGAAAATTGTAGAGACCCTATAATTCTGATCCAGGGATACAGCCTATTTAAGTATTCTTTCAAAAAATCTCTAGAAGACAAGCCCATTAGCAACATTTGGTGTTAGGCTAGGAAGGTTGGTTGTGTCAAATGTGTTCATTAATGTTGACTTGATTTAAGTAGATGCAAGGGCTTATAACCCCAAGAAGAGGGCATTATTCATTGTAGATGGAAAATTCCTCGTGCCCTTGAATAGAGCTCACATATGCAAGGGTTTTAATTTGAATCCTAATTCTCAACTACTAGTAGATTTGGGTTCCCTTACCAGAGAAATCAAGATAGTTACAGATTCAAATGGTTGCCATGTTTTAGGCCTAGAAAGAAAAGTAGAGAATTGAGAGGGTTTACTAGTGGAGATTTAGAACCTTTTGGGTAAGATATCTTTGAGGACTATTTCGTAAAGACATATTTCTCACTATGTCAAGTTTTAGGGTTCGATAGAAAAATCTAGATGCTTGTGAATTTGATGCTAATGGTTGTGGATATTTGAAGTAGAGACATGAATAAGCCATATGACTATGCTAAGTATATTGTAGAAGAGTTATACAAGTCCTTGAGTTCACTCAAGAAGGATAGCAACATAGTCCACTTTAAGTGGTACCCATTGCTCTATCGCATAATTTTGTATAGTGGGGTAAAGGTTTGGTCACCCAACTATAGATTAGAATCTTGGATGAGAAGAAGAGAACATTGTCAGTCCACGAATGGACTTACATTTGGGAAAAATATTGTGAGAAGGCTAACTACTCAATTTTTGAAGATTTTATATTTTCAGGATAGTTCTTGATAACACGGGTCAACGAGTAGATTGGAGATTGTCTAATGAGATGAGGCAATTTTTAAGGCCTAGAGACCTAATTCTAGGGAAGGGAATCAATCACAATTGGGGTGATTGGTTCTTCTACTAAATGCCACAATAATTAGGATGTATGGGTCCCTAGTAGCACCTCATGTGCTACCCAAAAGTTTATCAGACCAAGTTACCTCTTTAGAGACAATGTGGTAATTAAATGAGGCTAACAATACTCATTTTAGAAATAATACGAAGCATGCCCTCCTCCCTTCTATAGTAGTATTTTTAGACTTTTCAGTAACATCAAGGGAGTGCATGAAATTTCTATATGGAAAGTTGTTGCCTTACAGGATAAAGGTGGATAGAATAAGGTGTGATCTAGAAGGATTAATTC
Source organism: Sequoia sempervirens (assembly GCA_007258455.2). Taxonomy (NCBI): domain Eukaryota; kingdom Viridiplantae; phylum Streptophyta; class Pinopsida; order Cupressales; family Cupressaceae; genus Sequoia; species Sequoia sempervirens. Next base: position 4,114 of record VDFB02296918.1, on the reverse strand, counting down.
ATGATCAAAGAACCATTTTCAAGTTGGCACCTTACCCACATGATTTCTATAATGTGGAAGATTTGATTAGAAAATGCTCCACAAAGGAGGAGGTTGCATAGAGGAGGACCTTATGGGTAAAAATCAAAATTGTACAAAATAAGAGGAAGCAAGTAGATCCATCATTTGAAGGGTCATTTTTGCATGTCAAAGATCCTATAGTTTGGATGATGACTATGTTGGATAAAATACAAATCAACTGCTGAAAAATGTGTCAACCCCCTCATCAAGTACTCCTAGTCCTTCTACTTCCCAGAGGGATTTTCCTCAGAGACCTCAACACTTGTCACTCCCTTACAACAAGTTGACCCCTCATCTAGAACTTTGGTTAATTATCCTCTAGGACCAAATGAGATCTATTATGATGTAAGTATGGTTTAGGTAATGCATCCTCATCCTAGGGTCATAATTGAAATACCCACTAATGACATATTAGTCATCAATATTGAAATTGGTGGACAAGTTGTTAATGACATCAGAACCCATGCCTATATTAAATTCATGCAGGATGATCAATTCATTACAACCAAGGAATTCAAAAGATTTTATCCTCAAAAATAAAGGAGAATAACTACAATAGAGGGTATCAAATAGGAGCCTCTCAAAGAAAGAGAAGAAAGAAATAATTATAGAATTTTGGGATAATGTGAAGAAATAAATGGAAGCCATGAGCCCTCAGAGGGGTAGAGAATTGGTAAAAAAATTTAAGATTCCTTCTTCTATCGGGATGTGGCATGTCATCTGCTATAGAATTCAACACCATTAGAAGAAAGGGAGGGTAAGATCTAGTTTTGAGCTCAAGGGAGAAAGTTAAGGCCCCTTACTTTGGGTTTGGTTTCAATCCAAGGCATGAGACCTTGGCTATTTGGTCTATTTTCCTAGAGACCAACAAACCCTAGGTGATGAATGATCCTAATGAGCTTACAGGAAATTTTATAGTTAGAAGAATAGGGGATACAAGTGTCGTCCAATTAGCTTACCTCATATTAAATATAACCTTATTCATAGAATAAACAGTAAAGAAGTTATTAGGGACTTAGAAAAATCAAATGCCATTAAGTTGAGATTGCGGGAGTAATAAATATGGCTACAAGATTGCTCCCTCCACCACAAAAAATAAGTGAAGCTCAAGGATCACGAGAAAATGAGAGCCTAGATCAAGAGATTAAGAACTTGAAAGAATAGCTCAAGAAGAGCAAAGTAGAAGCCAAGGCATCAAAAGAGGGGGCAGTAAAGCAAATTTCTAAATTTGTTGATAACATTTTGGGTCATAATTTGTCTAACATAATTTTGGGCTAGGTAGATAAGGTATGGGACAACTACATAATTCTAAGGGATTCTTATACTAGCCATACTCAAGTAGGAGTTAGGAAAAAATGGTTTCAAATTAGTTGGGCCCTTGAAATTACACTTGTACAAATTATTGCTAAAAAATACCAATTTTGATCTAGTTGTTTAGTATTTGATGTTCTTAGTAAATCATATCTCTTAGATGACATTATTGATCACCACAATTTAGGTATAGATAACTTATGAGAATGAAACTAAGTACCTTTGAAGGTTTTGAGGAGTTTCATTTTCTGCCAATTTTGAATGAGGAAGGAGAAATAAGATCTTTCAAGGAGTGGAGTTAAGGTTTTGTTGATATCCTCACACCTATGTATAGTAAAATAAATAAGAATGGAGAAGATATAGAGGAGCTAAATTTATTTATGGATTCACTAGCTCTAGGTTAGAGTATAGCATAATGGGCTTTTCTGATATGGTCAAAATTTTGATAGGCGATGATTATAAAGCACACATGGCTATGGTCAACTAATTTCTTCCACCTAGGATTGACACATCAAAAACACATGATGAAGACAAAGATAAGGAATGCATAGAGATTTGAGCTGTGTTTCAATCCATCTTCACTAACCATACATAACTGCTACATGGACATGTCAAAAATGGAATGTTAGAGATGTCTTATCACCTACAAGGAGAAATTTTGAAGAAATAAAATTCATACGCTAGTATAAATGCTTTGAAATATCTCCAACTAATTTTTGATGGTTTCTCCTTTTGTATAAATGTACGTTGTCCTTTGTGAATAGTGTCATTTCTTTTATTTTATCCTTTTGTGAATTCAGGGGTGAATGAGGATTTTTCCTTGTTGCTTCTATTATATCTATAAAATGGAATTCTGAGCCACATTCTAGAGATTTTGAGTCCTTAGTCCTTGTAGTCTTTGTATAGAATCGGGTTTTGTATAGAATTAGGTTTTGTACAATTAAGTCTTTGGAAGTTTAGAAAATAAATGTTGTAACTTATTTCTCTAATAGTAATGAACAATTCAATTTTTCTCACATGATTAAAGGTCATACTATTAATGTCTCCATATCGTAAGGTATCATCTTTTGAATCTTAATAAAAACAAGATTTTTTTGAGATTATCATTACACATATAATATGATGAATGTTTAATTTATTATCTTCTGTTCAAGTAATTGATTAAAATGCTCTCAATTGGATACCTAAAGATGTTTTGGTATCTTATTGTAAGACTATAAGATTGTAAAACATTTGAGTTAGTTATTTAGTTTTCTATAATTTAGAAATATTATCTCATTTCTTAACTTTGTGATGGATAAGGCATTTGCCAAATTGATTCATAGAACTCAAATATAAGTAGAATCAAATAAAAAAATTGAAATTTACCTGTACTATAATTTACATTTTGTGCTCAATCGACACTGGTTGTTACCATAATAATGAGTTACACTTTCTGGGACATCTTGATTTTTTCCTGAAATTAAATATTTTTAGAAAATATAACGATTTAAGCCTTGAAAGGTTCCATTTAAAGGATTTTATTTAAACAGGGTTTGATCAAACCCCCTTAGATCAAACCTCCTTGGATAGAACCCCACTATTTTTAAGCCATACCTATAATGAATTCTCCTCTACACCTATCAAAATGTTGATAAAACAAACACTTTTGATTTACCTTTTGGAGGATCAAATGAATTCATTTAAAATCTATGTTTTGTATGTATGTAGTCCTTATTATATGCTTCCCAAAAGGTATAATTTTAAATATATTTTATTTGATTATTATATTTATTTTTTATTTCTTGTGAATGTCGGTTTTTCGAAGAACGTCAAGGTTTTTGTTTCACACATACGAAAAACTAGTTATCGAAGGAGATGGAAAAAGAAATGCAATTTGATTTCAATTTTTTTTAAAAATATATATATTTACAATATATAGACAAAATTTCACAAATTAGTAGTTTGCATCATCTTCAAATTCTTCACGGTTTAGCAACTATAAGTGTTTGAAAATGAAGATTTATTTCAAAATGTTCATTTCAATGTCAAGTTTAGCCAAAAAATATAACCCACTATTGTGGGATCACCTCACTATCAAAAAATACATAGCTAATAGAGGGTTTTGAAGTGATTTATCCAATCAGGTTCATCCTCATGCAACTAAGCACTAGATTAACATGTTTATGCATTTTCATGCTACACATAACAGTCTGCACATCAATCTTCATGCCAAACCATAATGTTGACATCAATGACAACATTGTACTTTCATATTGTATAACTTATGCTCACACCTCATGCTCATGTTTCCAATAGACATATCAATGAAAATCTCTCTAATCTTCCAACAAAAATCTCATATGAATTTATGGGTTGTGGGTATGTGTAGGATCATGATGGGCCAAACAGACCCTTAAGTGGCAATGAAAATTCAGAAAAATTAGAGTTAGGAAACTTGACATAAAAAATTGAATAAGTTATCTATATTATTTCAAAAACATGTAAGAATAGATTTTGTGGGAAATTGAATGTAGTTTCTAAACTACTAGGTTTATTTTTTTTTAAATAAAATCTATTTGGTGAAAATTTGAAATTTCAATGTAGTATTACTTAAATTTCAGGAAAAAAATAAGAAGTAGGTGTCTGTCTGACCACCCTAACCATAATAAAATGATAATATTTTTTTATGAGATTTTAGATGTAAGTAGAGTACTCATGTCTGGATGTGACACCTATTTTTTTGTAATTTTTTTCCAAGTAA